>JAOTOM010002711.1:0-7500 GCA_034440615.1 Ashinkailepas kermadecensis
ACCCTATTTTGTCTTATTTTTCTGCGAAAGATAGGATATCAAACTTCATTTCTGCACTATTTCAAATCGCATTGTTACTGTCCTGAATGGTAAAATAGGTCACGTGACCTTAGGTCACCATGTCCCGATTTAAATTATCCCGTAAACGAAAATTTCGAAATATCCAAAAGGTGCAGTGGGTCATTGTGAGTTTACCAATATATACTTTTATACAATTCAGATTGTTCTTCACTGAGTTAATGACCTAAAAAGTCACCCTTGCTAGATGACATCTCATAAATGCCCGAGGCTATAACTCCTTGACCATTGACCTGATCTTTCTTAAAAAATGGCACAGCTGGATTCGGCCATCAGATAACCCCACACAAATATTTTTATGAAAATACAAAATATTGGGTGTTATTTTGGCACTTGCACTTGTCGATTTGTCGTGAAATGGGCCTACTATGAGAACTGTAAGATTAAAAAGGTATGCTTCTTGTTTTTCGTACGAAAACGTTTTCCAACCATATGTCGGCAAGTCCTTGTTCTACCTCATGTAGCTATCCAATGGAAGAAAGCTTGCACGAATTCCGTCCTAAGTGGAAAACGCAAATTCGCAAAAGTCATGAAGAGCGGACGGCCATATAGGATATTTATAAGAACGCATTTTTTTGTTTGTTTCGTCAGTGAAATCGTGCCCAATTTTATTTCCGCCGTGAAATTTATCAATTTTGATTGACTAGGCGTCACGGGAGGTCACGTGGCTACCAGGTCATGAGATCCCGAGGTAAAATGAAATAAATATTGATAATTTATTCCGGGAATATTTCAGTTGATCCTCTTTCTTCTGAAGCATGTATAATTTGCCACCCTTTCTGCTTCTTATTGATGAGATATCCATCGTCAAACCAACCATATTATTTTACCTAAGAATATTTCCGGAGGCTATAGCTGAAAAACGGTTGGCTGAATCGGGCTGAAATTTGCACAGCTATATTCAGAGCCAGAGTCTACCATGTGAGCAAATTTTGGTCTCAATAAAATGTATGGGGGTGAAGTGCATTGGTCGATCTGTCATGAAACGCACTCACTACAAGATCACAAACTAGATACCTAAATGAGAGAGGGGGGGGAATGAGCATGCTACGGCTGACAAGCCTTTTGAATGTCATTAAGGTTTCAAAGGGAGGTTTGCCAGCTGATGACCTTCCATCTCACGTCAAACTTCAAATGTTCGATGAATTTGGACATTTGTGAATCCAGGAGCTGATAATTTCCCTTTATGCGGCTAAGTCCTTCCAACACGTATTCTGCGGTTCATTGTGAATCGATTGACACCCATCACGATGAATTTTGATGTGCTTGTCACGGGTCAGGTCAGGTCAACATCGTGATCTTATTCTCAGGATACTGTAAATGGTCACGAATTTCACACTTGATGCTTTAGGCTTAACGTCGGCACCGAAATCGAATTCAGCGCCAAACCCTAGAGTGACCCTGGCATCCAAAACGGCTATTGGAGGCCACCTGAGATCAGTGGCTTTGGAAAGGTCAAATGCATGTGACCTGACGGGAGTAGCATGCTTCAGACATCTGGCAACCGGCGATCATCGGATCCCCCACTGAGCAAATAACTGGGATTGGAGTATATACTGAGCAAATAACTGGGCCCTGGTAGTGTTTCGTAAATCTGTACCTCTCACAAAGAATGACCTGACTTTGACTTTAACTGGCTCAGTGACCATTATTGATATCAAGATGAACCACGACCAAGGCATCCGCTAGTTAACTTGCACAGATATGCAAATTTTCGGGATGCAGCGAGCCGCCGTTTTCCCGCTATTTTGGGAAACTAGGGCAGAGCAGGGCAATTTGACTCCCCACGAGAGCTGGTGTTAATCTATAGCATATATATATATATATATATATATATATATATATATATATATATATATATATATATATATATATATATATATATATATATATATACATATATATATATATATATATATATATATATATATATATATATATATATATATATATATATATATATATATATATATATATATATATATATATATATATATATATATAATATATATATATATATATATTATATATATATATATATATATATATATATATATATATATATATATATATATATATATATATATATATATATATATATATATATATATATATATATATATATATATATATATATATATATATATATATATATATATATATATATATATATATATATATATATATATATATACATACATATATATATATATATACGTATATATATATTTAAATATATATATAGGTATATATATATATATGCATATATATACATATATATATATATATATATATATATATATATATATATATATATATATATATATATATATATATATATATATATATATATATATATATATATATATATATATATACATTTCGTCCAAATTAAGAAATGGTTGTGAGCAGGAGAACATATATAGAGGCAGTCAAGTTTGACCTCAATCAAGCCGCAGATGACTTCAGGTTAAAGCTTCCACAGATATCAAATTTCCGATGAAAGGTGTTTCCAGTTCAATTGCACGATATTTCAACTTCAAGATTATTATGCCCAGGTATTTCAGGTGACTGCTCTCTGCGCTCTTTCGTTGGCTAGGTATTGCCGAGAGACGGGCAAAGTACGCTGCCACACCACGAGGCGGATCTGAAGGCCTGCTCGGACGGCCTTATCGAACAGGATCCGGCGGCGGAGCAGAGCACCTGGCGTATATCTTGATGCAGTCACCTGATCTGAGAACTCCAGTTCGACGGCAGAATTTAAAACGATTGCTTAACTTGCCGTAATTGCTCAGACTTGGCCGCCTGGCTGTTGCGCTCTCGGCCAGTCTGCCAGCTGATCCTCTCATCGGGAGGGTACACGCGATGGAGTGAGTGAAATGACTCAAAATTGGCCTTGCTGGGACATCCGAGACCAGTGCAGGCCGGCGATCTAGCCAGCTGGTCTGTGGCAGCGGTGTCATCGCCTGTGGAATGAGGATGCATGTGAGACATTAAGCGTTTTTGAGTGGGCATAGCACGTGCTCTTTAAGTTGCGTGCTGTATTCAGATTATTCAACTTGATGTCATGCATCATCATTTGCGTTGTTCGATTTCCTTTTGGGGGTGGGGAGGGGGAGAGATTCCAGTGGAAAGCACATGCACACCATATATTTTTGGTTTCAAACACTACTCTGCATGTTTTTGTGCGTCGCACGACAGACTTCCACGTCCACTTATATATTCCTCCTTATCATTCCACGATTTTGCTGTCTATGAGGGTGACGATATTCGACGTCCATGAAGGAGGACATTGTGAAAATATTTCAATTTTGCAAGCACTCTATTGTGATTCGGAGGATCATTAGCATCTCGTCACGCTCTAACTCTAACTCACCACTGGTGTGTGTGGCCAAGTGGTCAACTGTCACAACGCTCATCATTGGTGCGTGTGGCCAAGTGGTCAACTATCACCACACTCACCACTGGTGTGTGTGGCCAAGTGGTCAACTGTCACAAAACTCACCACTGGTTTGTGTGGCCAAGTGGTCAACTGTCACAACACTCACCACTGGTGTGTGTGGCCAAGTGGTCAACTGTTACCACACTCACCACTGGTGCGTGTGGCCAAGTGGTCAACTGTCACAACACTCACCACTGGTGTGTATGGCCAAGTGGTCAACTGTCACAACACTCACCACTGGTGTGTGTGGCCAAGTGGTCAACTGTTACCACACTCACCACTGGTGCGTGTGGCCAAGTGGTCAACTGTCACAACACTCACCACTGGTGTGTATGGCCAAGTGGTCAACTGTCACAACACTCACCACTGGTGTGTGTGGCCAAGTGGTCAACTGTCACAACACTCACCACTGATGTGTGTGTGTGTGGCCAAGTGGTCAACTGTCACAACACTCACCACTGGTGTGTGTGGCCAAGTGGTCAACTGTCACAACACTCACCACTGATGTGTGTGTGTGTGGCCAAGTGGTCAACTGTCACAACACTCACCACTGGTGTGTGTGGCCAAGTAGACAACTGTCACAACACTCACCACTGGTGTGTATGGCCAAGTGGTCAACTGTCACAACACTCACCACTGATGTGTGTGTGTGTGGCCAAGTGGTCAACTGTCACCACACTCACCACTGGTGTGTGTGGCCAAGTGGTCAACTGTCACAACACTCACCACTGGTGTGTGTGGCCAAGTGGTCAACTGTCACCACACCCACCACTGGTGTGTGTGGCCAAGTGGTCAACTGTCACAACACTCACCACTGGTGTGTGTGGCCAAGTGGTCAACTGTCACAACACCCACCACTGGTGTGTGTGGCCAAGTGGTCAACTGTCACAACACCCACCACTGGTGTGTATGGCCAAGTGGTCAACTGTCACCACACCCACCACTGGTGTGTATGGCCAAGTGGTCAACTGTCACCACACCCACCACTGGTGTGTATGGCCAAGTGGTCAACTGTCACCACACCCACCACTGGTGTGTGTGGCCAAGTGGTCAACTGTCACCACACCCACCACTGGTGTGTGTGGCCAAGTGGTCAACTGTCACCACACCCACCACTGGTGTGTGTGGCCAAGTGGTCAACTGTCACCACACCCACCACTGGTGTGTGTGGCCAAGTGGTCAACTGTCACCACACCCACCACTGGTGCGTGTGGCCAAGTGGTCAACTGTCACCACACCCACCACTGGTGTGTGTGGCCAAGTGGTCAACTGTCACCACACCCACCACTGGTGTGTGTGGCCAAGTGGTCAACTGTCACCACACCCACCACTGGTGTGTGTGGCCAAGTGGTCAACTGTCACCACACTCACCACTGGTGTGTGTGGCCAAGTGGTCAACTGTCACCACACCCACCACTGGTGTGTGTGGCCAAGTGGTCAACTGTCACCACACTCACCACTGGTGTGTGTGGCCAAGTGGTCAACTGTCACCACACTCACCACTGGTGTGTGTGGCCAAGTGGTCAACTGTCACCACACCCACCACTGGTGTGTATGGCCAAGTGGTCAACTGTCACCACACTCACCACTGGTGTGTGTGGCCAAGTGGTCAACTGTCACCACACCCACCACTGGTGTGTGTGGCCAAGTGGTCAACTGTCACCACACCCACCACTGGTGTGTATGGCCAAGTGGTCAACTGTCACCACACCCACCACTGGTGTGTATGGCCAAGTGGTCAACTGTCACCACACCCACCACTGGTGTGTGTGTGGCCAAGTGGTCAACTGTCACCACACCCACCACTGGTGTGTGTGGCCAAGTGGTCAACTGTCACCACACCCACCACTGGTGTGTGTGGCCAAGTGGTCAACTGTCACCACACTCACCACTGGTGTGTGTGGCCAAGTGGTCAACTGTCACCACACTCACCACTGTGTGTGTGGCCAAGTGGTCAACTGTCACCACACCCACCACTGGTGTGTGTGGCCAAGTGGTCAACTGTCACAACACTCACCACTGGTGTGTGTGGCCAAGTGGTCAACTGTCACCACACCCACCACTGGTGTGTGTGGCCAAGTGGTCAACTGTCACAACACTCACCACTGGTGTGTGTGGCCAAGTGGTCAACTGTCACCACACCCACCACTGGTGTGTATGGCCAAGTGGTCAACTGTCACCACACCCACCACTGGTGTGTGTGGCCAAGTGGTCAACTGTCACCACACCCACCACTGGTGTGTATGGCCAAGTGGTCAACTGTCACCACACCCACCACTGGTGTGTATGGCCAAGTGGTCAACTGTCACCACACCCACCACTGGTGTGTGTGGCCAAGTGGTCAACTGTCACCACACCCACCACTGGTGTGTGTGGCCAAGTGGTCAACTGTCACCACACCCACCACTGGTGTGTGTGGCCAAGTGGTCAACTGTCACCACACCCACCACTGGTGTGTGTGGCCAAGTGGTCAACTGTCACAACACTCACCACTGGTGTGTGTGGCCAAGTGGTCAACTGTCACCACACTCACCACTGGTGTGTATGGCCAAGTGGTCAACTGTCACCACACCCACCACTGGTGTGTGTGGCCAAGTGGTCAACTGTCACAACACTCACCACTGGTGTGTATGGCCAAGTGGTCAACTGTCACCACACTCACCACTGGTGTGTATGGCCAAGTGGTCAACTGTCACCACACTCACCACTGGTGTGTATGGCCAAGTGGTCAACTGTCACCACACCCACCACTGGTGTGTATGGCCAAGTGGTCAACTGTCACCACACTCACCACTGGTGTGTATGGCCAAGTGGTCAACTGTCACCACACCCACCACTGGTGTGTATGGCCAAGTGGTCAACTGTCACCACACCCACCACTGGTGTGTATGGCCAAGTGGTCAACTGTCACCACACTCACCACTGGTGTGTATGGCCAAGTGGTCAACTGTCACCACACCCACCACTGGTGTTGGCCAAGTGGTCAACTGTCACCACACCCACCACTGGTGTGTATGGCCAAGTGGTCAACTGTCACCACACCCACCACTGGTGTGTGTGGCCAAGTGGTCAACTGTCACCACACCCACCACTGGTGTGTGTGGCCAAGTGGTCAACTGTCACCACACTCACCACTGGTGTGTGTGGCCAAGTGGTCAACTGTCACCACACCCACCACTGGTGTGTGTGGCCAAGTGGTCAACTGTCACAACACTCACCACTGGTGTGTGTGGCCAAGTGGTCAACTGTCACAACACTCACCACTGGTGTGTGGCCAAGTGGTCAACTGTCACCACACCCACCACTGGTGTGTGTGTGGCCAAGTGGTCAACTGTCACAACACTCACCACTGGTGTGTGTGGCCAAGTGGTCAACTGTCACAACACTCACCACTGGTGTGTTGGCCAAGTGGTCAACTGTCACCACCTCACCACTGTGTGTGTATGGCCAAGTGGTCAACTGTCACCACACCCACCACTGGTGTGTGTGGCCAAGTGGTCAACTGTCACCACACTCACCACCACTGTGTGTGTGTGGCCAAGTGGTCAACTGTCACAACACTCACCACTGGTGTGTGTGGCCAAGTGGTCAACTGTCACAACACTCACCACTGGTGTGTATGGCCAAGTGGTCAACTGTCACAACACTCACCACTGATGTGTATGGCCAAGTGGTCAACTGTCACCACACCCACCACTGGTGTGTGTGGCCAAGTGGTCAACTGTCACAACACTCACCACTGGTGTGTGTGGCCAAGTGGTCAACTGTCACAACACTCACCACTGGTGTGTATGGCCAAGTGGTCAACTGTCACCACACTCACCACTGGTGTGTGTGGCCAAGTGGTCAACTGTCACCACACCCACCACTGGTGTGTGTGGCCAAGTGGTCAACTGTCACCACACTCACCACTGGTGTGTGTGGCCAAGTGGTCAACTGTCACAACACTCACCACTGGTGTGTATGGCCAAGTGGTCAAC
>JAOTOM010002711.1:10000-115182 GCA_034440615.1 Ashinkailepas kermadecensis
TATCCGAACCCGCTCACGTGAAACATTAGCACTTACCGTCAGTTTGAGTTAGTTTTGACATCATCGGCTGCCTCTCTTACACAACCCCGCTCGACTGCCTTTTCCTTCCGTGATCATGCTTGTTGCTTCAACAATGCACATGTACAACAGCCCAATTACAGCTGTGGATTATCGAGGGCGAGCAGGCCATCTGCTGCTGCTGAAGACAGCCGACCGGCGAGCAGGCCATCTGCCGCTGTTGAAGACAGGCGACCGGCGAGCAGGCCATCTGCCGCTGTTGAAGACAGCTGACCGGCGAGCATGCCATCTGCCGCTACTGAAGACAGCCGACCGGCGGGCAGGTCATCTGCCGCTGCTGAAGACAGTCGACCGGCGGGCAGGTCATCTGCCGCTGCTGAAGACAGCCGACCGGCGGGCAGGTCATCTGCCGCTGCTGAAGACCGGCGGGCAGGTTATCTGCCGCTGCTGAAGACAGCCAACCGGCGGCCGGCACCGTGCTCCATGTCGGCTGCTTAATATACAACCTTAATATATCAGAACGATGTGTGGCTCTATTTTGCTTAATATGGGCATTTGGTTACTTTATATAGACGTCCTTAACCTAACATACCCTAGCCTAGCATGGCCCTACCAACGTAGACCTGATTTGATCTGACCTAAGCCTGCTCTTTCCTAACTTCATTTCCATACACGCAATAACACAGCTGTACTGCCCTGCATACACCATAAATATTCACTTATATAAAATCCTTCCCATGGTAGATTGGCTGGCGTGGTAGCACGTGCGATCTGTATAATTTTCAACCGATGAAGTTCGCTCCAGGAAACCCACTGATTCGTCTATGCAATGAGTCGGTTGAGAAGGCGGAAGATGATGTTTGGTAATGCTTCAGCGCAGCCTTGATTGTAGGAAATATAGTTTCGATGGGGAAAATCTAACGGTATCGTGGCAATCACAACAGTTGGCGCTATGCGCGCGTACCACATTTTATTCAAAATGTGACCTGACCAAGACGCTGATGGGGTGGAAAGCAGAGCCTGTTTTGCGGGTCACGACACTTGTCACTCTCGTCGGGATGGCTGACCCCTGGCACACGGCAGGTGCCGATGGTCAATGGGAAAAGTGTAGCCGGTACATGGACCTGGGTAATGCAAACAACGGCGTACCGTGACTTTTATCCGTTTCACAGCACCAGACCCAATCGTGAAAAACGATGAAAACGGTCGCCTTTTATTTACACCCTTCATCCGGGTGCACGTGCCAAAAATGCAAAAATGTTTGCACTGCCACGCTTCGAGATTGTCTTGGCTGTGCCGTGGTGTCAGTTTGGTGTCGATCGGTCCATTGGTTTGGGAGCTATGCCGGTTGAAACCGAGCCGATTAAGGGCACAAAACTTGATCATATTCCGACTTAAAAATCCCCGTTTTACATGCTAAACCAATTGACGACAGAGGAATTCGGTGTAACCTGTTCTCCCATCACATCGGTGTCGCTCACGTGCAGCACATTGATTCGATCGCACGGAAATTGGGCCCAAGGAGTAGCCAACACTATGGGCTTTCATGTGGTGTGACACATCCCTCGTTCACCACGATGTGAGCCGAGCCGGGCGCCAATATGGAGGCGGTCGCGTTTTTCGTCGGGATAAGTTTCAGCCCCATGTTAAACAGGAGTGGAGGTGTCGCTCGAATCTAAGTGCATGGCACGCGCTACGCTTCGCCCACCCCTATAAGTTGTACATTGCCGGATAGCCCATGTGACGGGGTACCTGTCAACCAAATTTGATGGCTCTAGTATGGCTGCAGAGTAACATTTCTGGTAGAAATTGAGATTTCTGAGAATTGGGAATCCAGCTGCGATCTGTGGGGCACCGGTGCTACTTTTTTGGCCCTTAGTGTGATTTCCAAGGTCAGCGGCGCGGTGTTTTTGGGTCTAAGTGCGATTTTTGGACCATGTCGTCATTTGTTGGGATGCCTATCTCGAGTTTCAGTGGCCTCGACACGTCTTTGGGGGTCCAACACGTCTTGGTTTCTTTTGGAGCGATTGCTGGGACCCTGGAGTGATTTTCCATGTCTGGACTGGGTTTTTTTTTGCACCGGCTTCATTTATTGGGTGTTCTGGATATGGGTTATGGGGCACCGGTGCAAGCTATCGAGCCCGTAGCGTGATCTTGAGGGGCCCGGGCGCGAATTTTTGGTACCTTCAGGCTCAACGTGATTTTCAGGGCCCCGCCGAACCTTTTGGGGCCCCCTTGTGATTTTCAAAAACCTCGGCACGACTTTTTTCGGCCCCCAGCGTGATTTTCGGGTCCCAGGCGGGAACCTTTGAGGACCCCAACGTGATTTTCAGGGGCCCAACCCGTCTTTTTGTGGCCTCCATCGTGATTTTCAAGGACCACGGCACGACTTGTTTGTGTTTCCATTGTGATTTTGAGAGGCCCCGGTCCGACTTTTTTTGGAAACCCATCGCGATTATCAGGGGCACCGGCCCAAACCTTTGGGATCCAGCGTGATTTTGAGGGCCCGGCCAGTTTTTTGGGGAGCCCAGCGTCATTTTCTGGAGCCCCGGCGATACTTTTTGGCTCCCAGCGTGATTTCCAGGGGCCGGACCTTTTAAGGCCTTCACATGATTTTGTAGAGCACTGGTGCGACTTATCGGGGTCCCTGCACGACGTTTTGGGGTCCCATCGGTATTTTCAGGGGCCCCGCCCCACATTTTGGAGCCTTCAGCGTCATTTTAGGGCCCCGGAAGGATATTCAGGCTCCCAATGTGATTTTCAGGGGCATTGGTAATTTTTTTGTGTGCCCCTACCGCCATTTTCAGGGGCCCCTGCTTTTTTGGGGATCCCGATATGATTTATATTGCCCCGGAACTATTGCTGGGGACACCAGCAGGGTTTTTAGGGAGCCTCCCTCTATTTTCCGAACCCCGGCGCGATTATCGGAGGCCGACAACCTCTCAGTGGGGACTGCTTCAATGACCCCTTTCGGTACGCCACTGCGCATGCCCCAATGATTTTATAGCTTCACATTGATTTTTATTGAGTACATCGCACAAAGTCTACTTTTATATGCCCATTTAACTGCTTGCACCACAAGTAGTGTTCAGAAATATGCACCCTGCAATTGGCCTAAATTCATCCGATTACCTTTGGGGTTCTTAAATCTCAGCCTAGACGTACACATTCCTGAACGATGAAAAGCCTCGATAGTAGGCTCCGTTATAATTCGGTGTTTTAATGCTCTTAATCCAAATGTCTTCATTGAATAGATTCTGGGATCAGAATCTTTGCTAAGCAGAGATGGTTACATATACCACGAGTCCACCATCTGACCGAACCATTTCTGTTGAACGACGTAATTTGAATTAAATGCTTAACGTACTGTCAATGCCACTATGCAGTTACCCAGCTGAATATCCACTCGGGTCAGTTGCCATGCTCGTCATGTGCCTTCTCAGGCCACATGACAAACATCACTCGTCACTGGTCACATCACTCTTAATATCACTCCTCATGTGACCTTGTCAGGTCGCATCACGTGTGCCTAAACCTCTCGGTGGATTCTGAGATTCTGAGAGGCGTTCTCGCACTTGAAGTTGATATAATAGGGTGTGGACTTCATTATTGTATCTATGCTACCATAATAGATGATGGAAAATAAACATTTCGCTATGTTGAATGCCAACACCGAGAATACCCAGACATCTCACTGAAACGGTTGGATGTCTGTGTGCTGTGCCAAACTGTGAAAATCCATTGAAATGTGGAAACTTTTACGTTCTATCCCTTGCTACAGTCACATAATGGATGTAGCTGGCGGTAATTTGTATGTTTCAATAATCAAACTACATATCAATGTTCAAGTGTATGGCAGCTAAGATCAAGTCCGTGTATAATACTATAATACATCGCTATGTAAGATCAAGGCAAGGAACTTGCACTTGCGAATTGTATGTCTTACATTGATTGTGCTACGTTACTGCCCTCAGCCTACATAATTTTATACTGTAGGCAACATTAATTAAATCGATGTTAAATATGTTAACAGTCAAAGAACCACAGTGAAACCCTAGTATGAATCTATGTTGGTACTGGCTGGCACATTATCTGCTTTATAATCTTTGCATAGCATAATATAAGGTGTGAATATTCATGCATCTGTTGCGTTATTTCAATTCCCGAATCAGTTCCATTGTTGTAAGGTCATGTCCAAATGCCTATAACTTTAAAAAAATGAAGTGCTACGATGCTTTTATGTGCAGATTTCACTTAATTATAGATTGCAGGGAGTTTTTACCAATTCAAATGTGTGCATGCTGCTTTTTATGAAGGCAAGCCCATGCGAAGTATGGAAACGCAATGACAAACAGTACAAACGACATTTATGGCAACATTTAGTGCATTTATGGCAACATTCCAGTTGATCAAGTTTGGTTCCATTAACCTGTCATGAACCTGACATGACTTGACCTCGGTGACCTAACACAATAACATGGCCTTGAAGCTATATAGCCATAAAGTCATCAAGTATTGAGGCTTAATAAGAGCCACAGGGGTCCATCTGGGTTAAGCCTATCTAGAAAAGGTACTAGAAATGTACATACTCTCACCCCAATCAATCCCTTATCCCAAGTTCCTAGGAAGCTATACATCCCAGCCTATCTAGCACCACTCACTTGCTACCGCATAACACCCTCAACAATCACAAGCTCCTCCCATCATACCCATCGTGCCACCATAGACAATCTCATCAGCATCACATCCCGAAGGAAGGTGCCGAATCCACTGCTAGGCACACCCCACACAAATTCATAAAGCGTTCAGACTTAATAAGAGACTCACTTGCTATTGCATAATACACTCAACAATTACAAACTCCTCCCATCATACCCATTGTGCTACCATAGACAATCTAATCAGTATCACATCCAGAAGGAAGGTGCTGAATCCACTGCTAGGTACACCCTATATCAAGTTATAAAGCGTTTAGACTTAATAAGAGACTCACTTGCTATTGCATAACACACTCAACAATTACAAACTCCTCCCAACTCCCATCTCCTCCCTGTCGATCAACCCTCCCTGGAATACAGAAAAACAAGCCCCCTATTCTTATAATGATTGTCTATGCCGTTTTTAAACATTATCAGTGTGTTGCTACTGACAATGGTTCCTGGCAGCTGGTTCCAGTGTTTTACTACCCTGTTGGTGAAGAAAGACTGTCTTAACCCTGTTCTGCTGTGATTAACTTCAATTTTGAATTGATGACCTCTAATTGCATCATTTCTGTTAAATTCAAACATTTCCCTGAGATATCCCTGTTCCTGACCATGAACAAAATTTAAAAACCTCGATGAGATCTCCTCTCAGCCTTCTATATCTAAGTGAAAACATATTCAATTTCTTCAATCTTTCCTCATATGCCAGGTTGCCTTAACCATTTTTGTTGCCCTCTTTTGTACTCTCTCTAAAAGCCAACAGTCTTTCTCATAACTTGGGGACCAAGCTTGGACACAGTATTCCAAATGTGGCCTGACATATGCACAGTAAAGCTTCCTGATGACCTCCTCACTTTTGTATGACACATTCCTCTGAATTGCCCCAAGCATTCTTAGTGCCTTCTTCTTGGCTTCTTTGGTCTGTTCTGATGCCTCCAATTTTGTGTTCAAAATAACACCTAAGTCCTTCTCCTGGTGAGTCACAGATAGTACTTGGCCACCCATCAAGTATGCAGCCTTCATATGCTGCCTACCTACATGCATGACTTTGCACTTATCAAAATTAAACTTCATTTGCCATTTTTCGGACCACTTCACTAGCTCGTCTAAGTCTTTCTACAGCAAAACCTGCTCATTGTGCCCTGTTATTGCCCTAAAGATCTTCAAATCATCCGCAAATTTCAAAACCTTACTGCTTAGGCCACATTCAATGCTATTCACATATATAATGAACAATAGTGGCCCCAGTACCGACCCCTGGGGGACTCCACTAAGAACATTTTGCCATGATGACTTGGTACCATTTAGCATCACTCTCTGCTGTCTATCTGAAAACCACAACTCTATCCATTTTAGGATGCTACCTGCAATACCATGGACCTGAAGCTGCATCATTAACCATTTATGGGGTACCTTGTCAAAGGCCTTACTAAAGTCAAGATATGCTACATCAACCTGATTTCCCTGATCAAATTGTTCTGTAGCAAAATTCAAAAAGTCCAAGAGATTTGTGAGACACGATCGCCCTTTTCTAAACCCATGTTGAGTATCTTCAATCAATCTGTTTCCTTCCAGAAAACTAACT
This sequence comes from Ashinkailepas kermadecensis, assembly GCA_034440615.1. Taxonomy (NCBI): domain Eukaryota; kingdom Metazoa; phylum Arthropoda; class Thecostraca; family Neolepadidae; genus Ashinkailepas; species Ashinkailepas kermadecensis. The sequence continues at coordinate 16,307 of JAOTOM010002711.1, forward strand.
ATTCTATCCTTGATAATTGATTCGAGTACCTTGCAAACTAGGGATGTGAGGCTTACTGGCCTATGGTTTTCAACTTTCCCTCTTTCTCCTTTCTTGAAAATAGGAACTACATTTGCCCTTTTCCAATCTGTTGGAATTTCATTTTGTGAAACTGATCTACAAAATATTATACTAAGTGGAATTGCCACTTCCTTTTCAGCTTCCCGCAATACCTTAGCATAAATTCCATCAGGTCCTGCTGCCTTGTTTGGCTTTATTTTCCCGATATAATTGAAAACAATATCACTATCAATGAAATCAACATCGTGTATCTGATCACCTGTCACTGAACTATGGTTCACGGTTGGCAGATTAGTCACATCCTCCACTGTAAACACTGATTTAAACTGCTTGCTCAGCTCCTCAACCATCTCACCATCCTCACTCAATATAGTCCCATTTACTTCCAGTGAACCAATTGTGCTTGAAACTTTACTTAGCTTGTAGAAACGAAAGAACTTTTTACTGTCCCCATTACAGTTCCTAGCCAAATCCAATTATTTTGCTCGCTTTGCTGCTCTGATTTTCTGCTTCACAGCATCTCTAGATTTTTGATACTACCTTAGATTTACGATATTTGAAGCTTCCTTAAATACTCTAAATGCATCTTTCTTGGCCTTAATTGCTTTCATCACATCTGGTGTAAGCCATGCTGGCTTTCCTACCCTTCTTTTGCGCCTTTGCTTTTGGGGGACATGTCTAATCTGAATTTCCCTCAAGTAAGATTTGAACTTTTCCCACATTTCACAGGCATTTAAATCAAATAATTCTTCTTCCCATTTGATGTCACTTAAAGCCTCTCTCATGTAGTCAAAGTCTGCCCTGTTAAAATTAGGAATCTTTGCCAAATTATCCTTCATTGTCCTTGCTACCTGTGCCTAGAATCTCACTATGTTATGGTCACTTCTTCCCAGAGTTTCTCCTACAGTCAAGTCTTGAACTAAATCACTTAAATCTGAGAAGACAAGGTCCAAGAATGAGCCCTGCCTGGTTTGTTCCATTACAAACTGGTGTAAGAACAAGTCCTCTTCAAGGCATTTCCTAAACAGTTAACATGATGGGGAGCCAACACCAACATTTTCATATCCTTTTAGATTAAAGTCACCAAGAATAAGGCATTTCCTCTGAAAGTTTCTACTGATTTCCTCACAAATCACCTTATCGAGCTCCAGTTGCTCCAATGTGGCAAGGTTCCTGATCGATACAAAGCTCCTATCCTCAGTTTATTGCTGTTGCCTTTTCCCACAGCAACATCAAGCCAAATGGACTCCACAGACACATTTTGTACCCCATCTGCTACTTTTTGAGAACTGTATAAGCTATTCACATAGAGCATTACTCCACCCCCTTTCACTGCTGGACCCCTATTGCATGAAAACATATTGTATCCCTGGATATCATAGTCCTGCAAGTTATCCCCAAAATATCCCTCACTGACCCATGCCTCAGTAATGCAAACAAAATCTTGTTTCTCCTCAGCAACATAACACTTGAACTCATCAAATTTGGATCGAATGCTCCGAGCATTAAGCATCATACACTTAACAAAAGTTCCCTGACCCTCTTTGGCTTTTTCATGTTGAGTAGCTCTATCATCTCTGGATGAGCTACCACTCTGCCCCCTTGATCTACTGCTACCCCTATTTGCTGACTGTGAGGTTCTATTGCCTATGCTGTCACTATTGGCATATTCCTGAGATGGCAATGCCAATTCTTCCCTCCCCACCCCATTATCTAGTTTCCCTGAAGGACATGTTCATATACTTTGCCTAACACTTGCACCCCCTTCTCGGAGAAGTGCAGGCCATCCCTCTGGTAGAGGTCAGATGAGCCATAAAGCCTGCACCACTTGTCAACAAAAGTCAAACCTAACTCATTGCAGAGCTTACCTACCCTGGCATTGGCTGCCAGTGCCCTAGAGCTCCACTCAGGGGAGACTCCAGCCCTAGGCAGAATAGCTGTCACAATAACTCTGCTATTGCTTTGCTTCAGGGTGGCCAGAAAGGCCCTGTAGTCCTGCATCAGCTCCTCACTCCTAGCAGGACCTATGTTGTTCACTCCTACCTGCACTATAACTGTACTAAACTGGTTTTCACTGGTGGCCTGTGCGACCACTGGGACCAGGTCTCTAACCTTGGCACCAGGCCTGGTGATGCACCTCCTACCTCTCCGACCTTGACAGAATACCCTATCTAAATGCCGCACACGAGAATCTCCTACGACTAGCACTTTCTCCTTGCTGCTATCACTATCCTGGGGGCAGTCCTCCAATGCCTGGAACCTATTGGATGTTACTACTCCTGCCTGTTGAGCTACTTCACTAGGTTGCTTCCCACTCCTACCACCTACCACCTGCCACTCACTGCCCCCTTGCTTAGGCTCACGCCTCCAAATCCTCCACCCCCTGACTTTAAACCACTGCCCCTCCTGTGAGCTACAACTAGAAATCTTCTGTTCACTAGGAACACTTCTCTCTTCAGCTCTCCCTGCCACCTCCGCAGCAGGGGAAGCTTCAGTTACCTGGTGACCTGTGACCACCTGGGCATAGGATGCCCCTGCTACAGACTGCCCCTTACATGTTGCCCTTTCTGGCCTGCCCTGTGAAGCAAGGGAAGCTTTGAGCTTGGAAAGCTCTGCCTTAAGGGCCCTAACCTCATCCTCTAGTGCCTGCATCCTGGTAGTAACCATCCTAAAGGCTGCAGCTTATTCCTAGATTGAGATTGAAAAGTAACTTGCTGAAAAATTATTTACCAAATAACAGAGCAGAGCGAAATAACCGACAAAGCTTAGGTGTATGCTAGTTCCTAACTATGCAGCACTTACAAGGTAATCACTGTGCAGAAAGTTGACTGTGGTTTTAAAGAAAGAAGAAATCACTCGCTGAATAACTGCCAAAAATGAAATAAATAGCTGAAAACACTGACACACTAGACAAAGACAGACAGAATGGACAAAATGGCGCTGGGCAGCGTCTCTAAGTGTAAATATTATAATCTGCTTGCTAAAAAAGAAACTTATGAGATAAAACTATGCAAATATATGCACAGAAGTAATTGCTAAATACCAATCCACAATTAAGCCTAGTATACTGCCCGGTTCTGCAACGACTTATCTGGAAAGCAGGAGCTCCACACCGACGTGTTTCCACCTTAACACCTGGCGGCGAAGGTCATGATATAGCATATCAATATACATCAAACAAGGCGTTAGTGTTGCCAAGAACACTTCCCTTTTGCAAATATATGGGAAGCGCATCAGCGCCGATTTTTGTGGTCCGGTGCTTGGAATTTTTTTTACTTTAGCGGCCACTAACTTGAAAACTTTTCGCCCGATTTCCATTTGCCTTTTTCTTCCATTTTCTTAAACGACGCGCCGGTCATTTCTAAGCAGGTACGCAGAAAATCGCGTATATCGACCGGTAAAATCTGCAGTTATGCACGAAAAACCGAAGGGGTGGGCGGATTTCCCCCCCCTCCAGTGCGCGTGTTAACGCCGTGCTGGGCAATGGCATTCCTGCAGGCAGCCCGGTACTACCGACAACCACCACGCCACGGAACGTGGCACCCTCCGACCGCCGAACCGGCGCGAGGGGATCAGGTGTCAGACCGGAGGGGAGGTCTGACAGGTGATCGTTCTTTCGAGATATGGCAATGGGCAGCCCTCCGGGGACTCAGAGTTACACACTTGCGGCAGTACAGACGAAATTCGACAGACCGGCTGTGGCAGTCAAAGGGTGCACATTTTCATCAGCGACACTGTGACGGTTTCGCGACGCGAACCGTCCACTTTCGCGCCACAGACGCTGCACTTTCCCCGTCCCTTCCCCAGACAGCTGATCAATGGCGTTACCAGGGTACGACTAGCCGGCATATTCCGGTCGAGAAATGCAAGTATTGAAAGCTAACAATGCGCGCACACCACACGCGTATTCAATGACACATCCTGCCATCTAGTGAGAAATATTGTGATCTATACTTCAACGTTCAATCGCATGATATTCATTCAATATCCGTTGTTATAATACCTAGACCGTGCTGCTACCTAGCGATAGCTATCTGAAGTGATGCTTCTAGAAAATAATGGAGTTCTTGAATCTGTGGAGGTTGCGAGCTGTGGAGGTTATGAGCGCTTCGCAGTTGTGGAGGTTATGAGCTGTGGAGGTTACGAGCGCTGCGGACTTGTGGAGGTTGTGAGCTGTGGAGGTTATGAGCGCTTCGCAGTTGTGGAGGTTACGAGCTGTGGAGGTTATGAGCGCTTGGAGTTGTGGAGGCTATGAGCTGTGGAGGTTACGAGCGCTGCGGACTTGTGGAGGTTGTGAGCTATGGAGGTTATGAGCGCTTCGTAGTTGTGGAGGTTGTGGGCTGTGGAGGTTATGACCTGTGGAGGTTACGAGCGCATCGGGTATGTTGAATTTGTGGAGGTTATGAGCTGTGGAGGTTATGAGCTGTGGAGGTTATGATACGCTGTCGGCCCCGCTCTCTGGCCGACCAGTCCGCCAGTATTGCTCCCTGGAATAATACTGTCCGACCGGTCCGCCAGTATTGCTCCCTGGAACAATACTGTCCGACCAGTCCGCCAGTATTGCTCCCTGGAACAATACTGTCCGACCAGTCCACCAGCATTGCTCCTTGGAACCATTGTGCTGGTGCTCTGTGCTCCTACTGCACAACCAATACTATATGAAATTATGGGTTGGTTCCCGTCGCTTCACTAACCTCCACGAACCTCTACTGGTCGTTCCCGTCGATAATCCGGTGGAGGTTTCGACTCCACCAACCTCCACCAGTGGAGGAAGAGCTCCATCGACCCAAGGGCAGGGTCGTATTTGGACTTTTCGGTTAAGCGCAGTTACGGCGCACTGGCTCTATGAATGTGTGCGTAAAGAACAGAGGTTCCCTGTCTTCGCCTTGATTTGTACTACGAAATGTGGTGATGTTCATTCAGTGCTATATCCAGAGGTAAAAAAAGTATCCGTTGTGTCACCGGACAATTTCAGGAACTCAAATGTGTCATTTTTTTCCGTCAAACCCACAAGGAAGGCTCCATTCCCCAGTGGCAGCCAGTAACCATTTCGTGGAAAACAGGCGTGCATCTGAGTTTTTGTTCGTCGATGGGCGTAGGGAGGCGGGGTACCGTGGGTGCCTACTGCACAGGCAGCCCCCCCCCCTCCTTATTTTACATGCTGCACCATCTATATCAGCTAAAGTTGATCATAGCAGAATTGTTCGTACCGTGAGATGCATACCAGGGTACAAACAGGCCTAATCCGGTGATATTTTTGCTAAAAATGGAGGGGGGGGGGTCGCGAACATGAGGTTGAAAACTCCTTGGCACTGTCACTTTCTTGTCAGCTCCTACAACCGAACGTTAGGTATGCCAAGTATAAAAAATAATTATTTATTTTTTATAAAAAATTTGATGGGGAAAATGTCATTCGATGCAGAATGACCTTTCACATACATTAAGCTGTTGTTCATACCCAAAAATCATAGGCATTTCAGGGGGATGAATAAGGGAGAAATGCACCAACATGTCCCCCAAAATGACTGCCTGGACACTTCTTCGGTACAACCAAAATTTTCAAAAGGGTCTCAAAATGTGTACAATGAATATTTAGGGAAATTTAGAAAGTTCCAGCTCAATAGCTCTCAGAATTTGGCAATGGCACACAAAACACACTTCAGGGGTGCTTCTGAAGCCTTGATCTGAAGATCTTGATATGATAATTTTTTAGATATTCCTTCCAACATCATCTAATTATTGTTTTTAGGTTTGTTCGAGAAATTGTTTCATCATTGTAAAATAAATCAATGCAGAAAAGAAGGTTTTCTTAATGAAGAAACCATTTTTTGTGTAAAGGTAATACAAGCCGATAAATACAATGGCTCTACCTACCAACTTGGTGAGAGCTCAGGGCAATTTCCTACCAGAATTTGGCCTGGTAGATCCAGTACTAGCACATTTGTATAACTGAACTGAAGGTACAAATCCTTTAACCTTATTTACCAGACTCACCTCCAATTTTCCATGCCTGTCTCCACCTTCCTCCAACACCGAATGAATTATTGCGGATTTGATATGGCTCTTTAGCCCATGGATGCTTTGATACACAGTGCCGCTTCAGGTTTCTTCTTTCACCACTGAATTTACACACACCACCATCCTTGGATTTTTCACCACACTGCACAATCTGCCTTGAGAGCCAGTTTGAAGTTGAAGGCCTTGCTCTCTTTGCTGGCTTTTTTTATCCCCATGCTTTCTTGTCAAGGCTCATCTGGATCTGAGCCCACGCCAGTAGATCCAGGCATATTTGGCATGCCTAGTCTTCTCTCAGGATTATATCTCTGCAAAAATCGGCTCCTGAACGGATAGTTTAATCACCTACTACCACCTAGGTAGGTATCTGTTGCAGGAACTTGATAGGCAACTGTTACCGTGACGAGACAGACGAGACCAAACAGAACGCGTCCTTCGAAGCAAAACTCAAGCACCCAATGCGCTCGATTCTCATTGGCTCAGAAGAGAGCTTCCATCTCCGCCGGCGCTACCAAATTTGGGCCAGCAGCACATTTGCCAAGCTCACGACCAAAATTCGACAACATTCCTGAGTGTCTCATTTTGTCACCGGTGAGACACCGGCGGTCCGGGAGACGCCGCATGCTAACGCAATGGCGCGTCGGTTTGGACGGTAAGCGTAACGTTCGCCAAGATGATCCTTGTCCTAATTTCCGCCAACATTCAGGCGACAAAAAGGACAAGGTGCACAAGTTTTTTGTTTTTTTTACTTGTTTTGCTCATTTTTATCACTTTTATAAGTGCTTTCTGAGTTAGGCGAGAGAGAATGAGAGTAGGTGCATAGGTAGGTATATTAACAGTGCCAGCACTGGCTTTTGTGTCTCCTCTGGGCCTCTTTCAGTTAGCAATTGTGTCACCGGAGTAAACGGCAGAACGATGACTTTTTTGACCTCTGGCTATATCTTAGGCTGGTCTTGCTCCGTTTGATGAAAACATCAATGCTAGTTGCCTATGTCACATCATGGCATATCATGTGTTAGAGCATGATGTACCATGTGATCCCATCAGGGGCAGATGCAGGGGGCACTGGGTGAGTGTGCTCCTCCCATAACAAGTGCCGCCCCATTGGTCAGGGAAAGGAGCCCCTACAGAAAGGCTCGAGTGCATAACTTTTTCCGCCAAAGGTGCTCCTCTCAAAGGAAATAGTGCCCCTTGAGATCAAAAGCTGCCCCTGCAGTATGCTCAAGTCATCCCCGGCACTCAACGAATTTCCCGCCAAAGTCGCCCCTCTAGGGACTTTCGCAGTGGCGCCCCCCCCCCGAGGAAGTCGCGCCCCTTCAGACAAGTGCCCCCTGGAGATTCCTCGATCCGCCCCTGAATCCCATGAGTGGAATTTTCCGTTACTTGATTGCTTCGTGTTTTTAAAGGCCGGTTTCTACAGAATGAGATGCTTGTGACCGTCTGCAAAATCATATTCATGTCATTATATAGTAGGCTGTTCATTTTGTCCCCGCGGTGATCAGACTCAGTCAGTGCTCTGGTTGTGAACTGATGTCTACATCTGTGGACTGATGTCTACATCTGTGGACTGATGTCTACATCTGTGGACTGATGTCCACATCTGTGGACTGATGTGTACATCTGTGGACTGACGTCTACATCTGTGGACTGATGTCTACATATGTGGACTGACGTCTACATCTGTGGACTGATGTCTACATATGTGGATTGACGTCTACATCTGTGGACTGATGTCTACATCTGTGGATGTGGAGTACGTAGCAGCTTATCTTAGGTATGCATGGGCCATGCAGGTGTATCGCAACAGCCTCTCATGTGTCACCTGAAACTGAAGATGACCACCAAACCATCTTAATCTGCATACATATACTGAACAGCAGGACCATCCACCGCAAAGTAAGCGTGCAGTCACGAGCAAAACAATGGAAAATATGTGAATTAAGAGCTACGGACCATACAAAACATTCGAAAGCATCTGCGCCAATTGCGAGCTCGCACCAAAAGCTGTATCAATTCGCGTCGCAGTCAGCTGATTTCTCCACAAAACTCCACCGGTGGTTCCCGTGGAAAGTCTCATCAGACCTCAACCAAACTTCACTGAGTTTCTCCTGATGGAGCCTCGGGGACAGGGACTATGTCTTCCGCCAGTTTGGCACCTACAATATTGCCCACTCGTAGGTTGCCTGCCCTGTGAGACTTTTGTGCCCGATGCCTTCCTTTGAAATTACTCACTGCCAATTGTTTCGGGAAAAAGCTGCTTTTGCGATTGCTGGCTGTCCCAAGTTTTTATCGGTGCAAGCGTTACCTCTGCCGTAGTGACATCTAGCAATGCTTCCAGTGAATGTTACCTGGGAAAATGTTTTTTTTTCTGGTTATATAGCACTGCGCAGCAGTTATTACATTCATCACTGGTCCTGCTATGTCTTGTTCTTCACACTTCATGTAGTCAGCATGTGCGTCGCCCGTGGAAACGGTGCCCACGTGCACACGTTACCATACTCACGTGTAGGTACTATTAGAGTGCTGTCCGTGTTTTGGCGTCATCCACGTGCACTACCCAATAGCAAATGCTAGAGCCTGCTATAGCAGAGGCACCTGCACTGCCACACCGGTGTCAATCGATTGAATTCATTAGAAGGACTGATGTGATGCGTAGCTGAGCAAATCGGATGCTTCCTGTTTCACTGACCTGATATCTTTTGCCTTGCAGTGAATGAATGTATTTTTTTGCGCCGATATAATATGTCTACTTTGTTAACTGGATGGGTATTCTTTCATTCCTTGGATGCATCCCGCTTTACTGATTGATCCACTGACGACATAGAAGGCACTGACTGGATATATGTGGGGTCAGTGACCGACAAAGTGTTGCTGTGTCTTCCTTCGAATGTACTTCCATCCACTGCCGGAACATATCTTGTCCGCTGACCAAATGTGTCAAGTCCCACCGACTGGATGTGTCACGTCCCACCGACAGGATGTGTCACGTCCCACCGACAGGATGTGTCACGTCCCACCGACTGGATGTGCCACGTCCCACCGACAGGATGTGTCACGTCCCACTGACTGGATGTGTCACGACCCACCGACTGGATGTGTCACGTCCCACCGACTGGATGTGTCACGTCCCACTGACTGGATGTGTCACGTCCCACTGACTGGATGTGTCACGTCCCACTGACTGGATGTGTCACGTCCCACCGACTGGAGTATGTAAGTGTCCCACTGACTGGATGTGTACGTCCACCGACTGGATGTGTCACGTCCCACCGACTGGATGTGTCACGTCCCACTGGCTGGATGTGTCACGTCCCACCGACTGGATGTGTCACGTCACCACGTCCCACCGACTGGATGTGTCACGTCCCACTGACTGGATGTGTCACGTCCCACTGACTGGATGTGTCACGTCCCACCGACTGGATGTGTCACGTCCCACCGACAGGATGTGTCACGTCCCACCGACTGGATGTGCCACGTCCCACCGACTGGATGTGTCACGTCCCACCGACTGGATGTGTCACGTCCCACCGACTGGATGTGTCACGTCCCACCGACTGGATGTGTCACGTCCCACCGACTGGATGTGTCACGTCCCACTGACTGGATGTGTCACGTCCCACTGACTGGATGTGTCACGTCCCACCGACTGGATGTGTCACGTCCCACCGACTGGTACGTCCCACTGACTGGATGTGTCACGTCCCACCGACTGGATGTGTCACGTCCCACCGACTGGATGTGTCACGTCCCACCGACTGGATTTGTGTCACGTCCCACCGACTGGATGTGTCACGTCCCACCGACTGGATGTGTCACGTCTGGATGTGTCACGTCCCACCGACTGGATGTGTCACGTCCCACCGACTGGATGTGTCACGTCCCACCGACTGGATGTGTCACGTCCCACCGACTGGATGTGTCACGTCCCACCGACTGGATGTGTCACGTCCCACTGACCCACCGACTGGATGTGTCACGTCCCACCGACTGGATGTGTCACGTCCCACCGACTGGATGTCAGTCCATTTCGTCCCACCGACTGGATGTGTCACGTCCCACCGACTGGATGTGTCACGTCCCACCGACTGGATGTGTCACGTCCCACCGACTGGATGTGTCACGTCCCACCGACTGGATGTGTCACGTCCCACCGACTGGATGTGTCACGTCCCACCGACTGGATGTGTCACGTCCCACCGACTGGATGTGTCACGTCCCACCGACTGGATGTGTCACGTCCCACCGACTGGATGTGTCACGTCCCACCGACTGGATGTGTCACGTCCCACTGACTGGATGTGTCACGTCCCACTGACTGGATGTGTCACGTCCCACCGACTGGATGTGTCACGTCCCACCGACTGGATGTGTCACGTCCCACCGACTGGATGTGTCACGTCCCACCGACTGGATGTGTCACGTCCCACCGACTGGATGTGTCACGTCCCACCGACTGGATGTGTCACGTCCCACCGACTGGATGTGTCACGTCCCACCGACTGAATGTGTCACGTCCCACCGACTGGATGTGTCACGTCCCACCGACTGGATGTGTCACGTCCCACCGACTGGATGTGTCACGTCCCACCGACTGGATGTGTCACGTCCCACCGACTGGATGTGTCACGTCCCACTGACCAAATGTGTCACGTCCACTGAATGTGTCACGTCCCTGACTGATGTGTCACGTCCCACTGGATGTGTCACGTCCCACCGACTGGATGTGTCACGTCCCACCGACCAAATGGTACTGGATGTGTCACGTCCCACCGACTGGATGTGTCACGTCCCACCGACTGGATGTGTCCCACTGACTGAATGTGTCACGTCCCACCGACTGGATGTGTCACGTCCCACCGACTGGATGTGTCACGTCCCACTGATCACGTCCCACGACTGGATGTGTCACGTCCCACCGACTGGATGTATCACGTCCCACTGACTGGATGTGTCACGTCCCACCGACTGGATGTGTCACGTCCCACTGACTGGAATGTGTCACGTCCCACCGACTGGATGTGTCACGTCCCACTGACCAAATGTGTCACGTCCCTGAATGTGTCACGTCCCACCGACTGGATGTATCACGTCCCACTGACTGGATGTGTCACGTCCCACTGACTGGATGTGTCACGTCCCACTGACTGAATGTGTCACGTCCCACTGACTGGATGTGTCACGTCCCACTGACCAAATGTGTCACGTCCCTGAATGTGTCACGTCCCACCGACTGGATGTGTCACGTCCCACTGACTGGATGTGTCACGTCCCACTGACCGAATGTGTCACGTCCCACCGACTGGATGTGTCACGTCCCACCGACTGGATGTGTCACGTCCCACTGACCAAATGTGTCACGTCCCACCGACTGGATGTGTCACGTCCCACCGACTGGATGTGTCACGTCCCTGAATGTGTCACGTCCCACCGACTGGATGTGTCACGTCCCACCGACTGGATGTGTCACGTCCCACCGACTGAATGTGTCACGTCCCACTGACTGGATGTGTCACGTCCCACTGACTGGATGTGTCACGTCCCACTGACCAAATGTGTCACGTCCCACCGACTGGATGTGTCACGTCCCACCGACTGGATGTGTCACGTCCCACCGACTGGATGTGTCACGTCCCACCGACTGGATGTACTCTGGATGTGTCACGTCCCACCGACTGGATGTGTCACGTCCCACTGACCGAATGTGTCCGTCCCACCTGACTGGATGTGTCACGTCCCACTGACTGGATGTGTCACGTCCCACTGACTGGATGTGTCACGTCCCACCGACTGGATGTGTCACGTCCCACTGACTGGATGTGTCACGTCCCACTGACTGGATGTGTCACGTCCCACTGACTGGATGTGTCACGTCCCACCGACTGGATGTGTCACGTCCCACTGACTGGATGTGTCACGTCCACCGACTGGATGTGTCACGTCCCACTGACTGGATGTGTCACGTCCCACTGACTGGATGTGTCACGTCCCACTGACTGGATGTGTCGCGTCCCACTGACTGGATTGTCACGTCCCACTGACTGAATGTGTCACGTCCCACCGACTGGATGTGTCACGTCCCACCGACTGGATGTGTCACGTCCCACCGACTGGATGTGTCACGTCCCACCGACTGAATGTGTCACGTCCCTGAATGTGTCACGTCCCACTGACTGGATGTGTCACGTCCCACTGACTGGATGTGTCACGTCCCACTGACCAAATGTGTCACGTCCCACTGACTGGATGTGTCACGTCCCACCGACTGGATGTGTCACGTCCCACCGACTGGATGTGTCACGTCCCACCGACTGGATGTGTCACGTCCCACCGACTGGATGTGTCACGTCCCACTGACTGGATGTGTCACGTCCCACTGACTGGATGTGTCACGTCCCACTGACTGGATGTGTCACGTCCCACCGACTGGATGTGTCACGTCCCACCGACTGGATGTGTCACGTCCCACCGACTGGATGTGTCACGTCCCACCGACTGGATGTGTCACGTCCCACCGACGTGATGTGTCACGTCCCACCGACTGGATGTGTCACGTCCCACCGACTGGATGTGTCACGTCCCACCGACTGGATGTGTCACGTCCCACCGACTGGATGTGTCACGTCCCACCGACTGGATGTGTCACGTCCCACTGACTGGATGTGTCACGTCCCACCGACTGGATGTGTCACGTCCCACCGACTGGATGTGTCACGTCCCACCGACTGGATGTTCACGTCCCACCGACTGGATGTGTCACGTCCCACCGACTGGATGTGTCACGTCCCACTGACTAAATGTGTCACGTCCCACCGACTGGATGTGTCACGTCCCACTGACTGGATGTATCACGTCCCACTGACTGGATGTGTCACGTCCCACCGACTGGATGTGTCACGTCCCACCGACTGTGATGTGTCACGTCCCACTGACTGGATGTGTCACGTCCCACCGACTGGATGTGTCACGTCCCACTGACTGGATGTGTCACGTCCCACTGACTGGATGTGTCACGTCCCACCGACTGGATGTGTCACGTCCCACTGACTGGATGTGTCACGTCCCACTGACTGGATGTGTCACGTCCCACCGACTGGATGTGTCACGTCCCACCGACTGAATGTGTCACGTCCCACCGACTGGATGTGTCACGTCCCACCGACTGGATGTGTCACGTCCCACCGACTGGATGTGTCACGTCCCACTGACTGGATGTGTCACGTCCCACTGACTGGATGTGTCACGTCCCACCGACTGGATGTGTCACGTCCCACTGACTGGATGTGTCACGTCCCACCGACTGGATGTGTCACGTCCCACCGACTGAATGTGTGTCCCACCGACTGGATGTGTCACGTCCCACTGACTGGATGTGTCACGTCCCACTGACTGGATGTGTCACGTCCCACTGACTGCGCAAATGTGTCACGTCCAGCTGAATGTGTCACGTCCCACCGACTGGATGTGTCACGTCCCACCGACTGGATGTGTCACGTCCCACTGACTGGATGTGTCACGTCCCACTGACTGGATGTGTCACGTCCCACTGACTGGAATGTGTCACGTCCCACTGACTGGATGTGTCACGTCCCACCGACTGGATGTGTCACGTCCCACCGACTGGATGTGTCACGTCCCACCGACTGGATGTGTCACGTCCCACCGACTGGATGTGTCACGTCCCACCGACTGGATGTGTCACGTCCCACCGACTGGATGTGTCACGTCCCACTGACTGGATGTGTCACGTCCCACCGACTGGATGTGTCACGTCCCACTGACTGGATGTGTCACGTCACGTCCCACCGACTGGATGTGTCACGTCCCACCGACTGGATGTGTCACGTCCCACTGACTGGATGTGTCACGTCCCACCGACTGGATGTGTCACGTCCCACTGACTGGATGTGTCACGTCCCACCGACTGGATGTGTCACGTCCCACCGACTGGATGTGTCACGTCCCACCGACTGGATGTGTCACGTCCCACCGACTGGATGTGTCACGTCCCACCGACTGGATGTGTCACGTCCCACCGACTGGATGTGTCACGTCCCACCGACTGGATGTGTCACGTCCCACCGACTGGATGTGTCACGTCCCACCGACTGGATGTGTCACGTCCCACTGACTGGATGTGTCACGTCCCACTGACTAGATGTGTCACGTCCCTGAATGTGTCACGTCCCACTGACTGGATGTGTCACGTCCCACTGACTGGATGTGTCACGTCCCACTGACTGGATGTGTCACGTCCCACCGACTGGATGTGTCACGTCCCACCGACTGGATGTGTCACGTCCCACCGACTGGATGTGTCACGTCCCACTGACTGGATGTGTCACGTCCCACCGACTGGATGTGTCACGTCCCACTGACTGGATGTGTATCGTTACAGCGCCTGGATGACAGCCATCAGCAACACGGTGAGTATGTCCCCGAACGTCCGGTGGTAGTCTAACACGGTGAGTATGTCTCCGAACGTCCCGTGGTAGTCTAACATGGTGAGTATGTCCCCGAACGTCCGGTGGTAGTCTAACACGGTGAGTATGTCTCCGAACGTCCGGTGGTAGTCCCCAACACGGTGAGTGTGTTTCCGGACGTTCCGTGGTGACCCAAATGTGAACTGGAGCGGCGAACAGGCGAGTTACTCGCTTGAGGGAGGGGATGGCCTTGGGATTCGATGGCGATGGTCGGGAGGTCGGGAGGATGATACACTGGTGAGAGGGTGGGAGGAGGAGCGATTATAGCGAAACGTATCCGCGAGTAGACCAGGTTTCGCGGGCGTACCGGATGTATCTTTGGCTTCGAGTGAGGAAGTACGCTTGATGCTGACCCGCCTGGCGGCTGAAGGTGCGGGTGATGGAATAAAATGTGGGAAATGTGATTCATACACTTTGCGGGAAGCGGATTGGGTAATTGTTTGGTGACATGCACTTCGACCGTTGCTGAATTCATATCCATGTCATTTCCGCCACCTAATGGCTGTGTTCAAGGTCTCTAATGCTGTAAATATCACCAAAGTGAACCCAAAGACAGTATATTTTAATAACAATAACACATTTTAATGACAATAATAACCTTCACTACACAATCGCGTGCTTAGTATTACCACACTAATAATGTTCACGAATCTAGCACTCATGTCTTACACATATTTACTAGAACATGTGAAATTTGCACCAAACTTGCACTTGCAACTTGCACACCTGAAGTTGCATCACCTTGTGCTCGCTGTTCTCACCACGACCGGAAGTAGCTATATTATGCACTTTCTTCCTGCACATTTTGGACACACACTTCCACAAGTGTTCCGTTGACCTCATGTTTTATTCAGCCGCAAGAGCTCTTCTAATTGATCTGCACACTTCGCGCCGCGTTGCTACGTTGCTCTTCTAAGAACATCTATTCATACTTTCACCTCCTTAAATAATATGGAAGACATCAGTCAATGCTGGATGGCAGGTCAGCTATTTGCCAACAGAGTCATAGTACCTGCCAACAGGGAGCAATTAGTCATGGTACCAGCTTGTAGCCATGGTATCAACTTGTTGATCTTCGATTTAGTGCCTGTGTAGGATCTCTGGTTATGCGCATAAGCGATAAACACCGTCAATGCAGCCATAGGTGATATCAACCTGAAGAAGATCACCGGCGAATTTTCCGCAGGATATGCCTATGGTACCGTAAAAACGCACAGGCCTGGACGACCACTCTGCCTAATCATATCACAAATACCGACGCCAACATACCAGCTAGCAAAAACCTTAAATAAACTCATAACGCCTTACACGCCAGAAAGGTACCGTCTGAAGTCGACCGACGATTTCCTTAATATTATCCAAACCAACCCACCAACAGTACTCCTGGCCTCATTGGAAGTGAAAAATGTATTCACCAACGTACCTGTCAAACAATTCAACTTATACTGGACTCTGTGTACCAATATCGCACCCTGCCTCCTCTGAAGATCCCAAAACCAATCCTGGGAAAACTTCTCCACATGTGTACCACCAAAGCACCATTTCGTGGACCTGACGGCAGCCTGTACCGGTAAGTCGAAGGAGTGGCCATGGGCTCCCCTTTGGGATGCCTATTTGTTAATATGTATATGTGCCACTTGGAAAACAAGGTCTTAGAAAACAACCCTAACCTGAAGCCTTACATCTATTGTCGTTATGTCGATGATATTTTCGTCGACGTGCGAAACGAATCACACCTTTGTCAACTTCAAAGTGCACCGAAGTCCGAGTCTGTACTCAATTTTTCCACCGAAGTCAGCAACTCCAACCGAATCAGCTTTCTCGACATTGACATCAATTGCACAGACGGCACACTTAAGACAGAAGTACATCGCAAGAAAACCAATGTAGGTCAATGCCTCAATGCCAACAGCGAATGTCCCGACCGCTACAAGTTAAGCGTCGTCAAGGCATTCGTGAGACGGGCCCTCAATTACTGCTCAGACTGGCCGTCTATCCATGCCGAATTCCTACGATGAAAACAAATTATAGTCAACAACGGTTTCAGCAATACCATAATTGACAACGTGACCAGTGCCTATGTCGACAAGGCGAAGCAGCCACCTATCCGAAATCGAACATCCAATGTGAAGCTGTTTTACCGCAACCAAATGTCGACAGCATACAAAGTCGACGAGCACATCATCCAACACATCGTAAAGCAAAATGTCAAACCAACCGACAAGTCTGACAATCTACAACACTGCATATATTACAAGAGCAAGAACATCGGTAGCCTAGTAGTGAAAAACAACCCAACCAACAGTAACAACCAGCTTCAACGTACCAATGTAATCTACAAAGTATCATGCCCTCACGGACATTGCAGACTTCGCCGCGTAGATTGCATCGGTATGACGACAACTACCCTATTTCGCCGTCCCACGATGCACCTACAGGAGGGAGCACCATCGCAGCACATGATCCAAGAACACTAAGAGCGACTAACACGAACAGATATGACACGCAACACCGTAATCCTTAGAGCAACATCGGACAAGCGACGTCTTAGAGTTCTCGAGGAAATTTTAATCCGGGAACAAGAACCTGTCCTGAACGTGCACACACGATCATGCATAACGCTCGAATTGTTCAATAATTCCATCCGGTGAACAGTTGTACAGTGTATGCTATGTGCGTAGTGTATGTTTTCGAAATGGAAACCTAGATTAGCATTTCTTTCCAGAAGCGCTTGTGACGACAATAAGTGTGATCTTTAACTCTAAAATGATTTACTTCTGACCATTTTTTTTGTTTGTTGCAGATTGGTGTGAACTGTGATAGCTAGATGAATGCCGAAATAATCTTTTAAAAATGGTGAAAGTACACCGAAACGTTAAGAATAAATGAATGATATCGGACGAATACTTTACGACCTAAATGAAGAGCAGAGACGAACAATCCGGGAGTTGGAAAGATGTACAAAAAGCTTATCAAAGCAAGATATGCTGTGGTCTTTAACAAAACATGCCAACGTGAATATATATATATATATATATGTATATAACGCTATTTGATCAGTTGGGATTCAATACGCGTTTCGAAAGGTCTACAATTCGCCAGTCGACATTTCATACCCACACTAAAAGATAGTTCATCACTCATCACCATGTAGGCACTTACGTTGTACAAATGTACAATGCGCATGAAACCCGGCAACGTCACGTGAGCAACGAATCAGATTAACCTTTAGTGCCAGCTCATCATCAATGGGCAGGCTAGAATGCACCGCAGTACACCATAGTTGTTTGAATCGTCGAATCAGCTTTATCCGCCAAAACAGGCCAATGTGTGGTGCACCCCGGCACAGTTTAACTTGTCTGGTAAGCATTGCGGGATAGTTTGCCACATAGCTTATGTTCACTCGTGAACAAATAGCGTGTCATCCACTTGTGTACAAATTCCAGGCAAGCCGGTAATATTTCCATTTGAGTGCAAGTAAAAATTCATGGATTCGGAGGAAGTTTTGAAATGGAAGAAACTTGGAGCCTGCGCCGGCCGATTACAGTTGTACGATAATAGCTGCCGCACACCTTGTGGCCAATAGGAGAACGACGTGGCGCTATCGGCATCATCATACTAGGAGATAATGGAGATATGACATCATCTTATCGGTGAAGGGCGCGCATATAGTCAGAAAGCGTTACGGTGTCGCGTTTCATATGACCATGGCGCGATGTTAGACAAATGATCGCGTTTTCTGTAATACGTGGCCGTCCCGCTGTTTCCCGCTGCGGTTTTAGCGTTGATTTGTTTATTTATTTATTTATTTATTTATTTCACGATATATGCCCTCCACATATAGTGGCTGTTATGGACAGTCTGGGTATAACTCACAGATATTTACAAATAGGGGAGCAGATGCGCAACAAACATTCATACACCAACATAATACAATACCCATATCACTATCTGCACTACACACACCGTGCTTGCAACACGAGCTATAAACGAGTAGTTTATAGAAGTGATAGGAAAGCGATGGCCTAAAGGTGAGTTCATAGTGTACACAAATCCATTTGGAAGTTTTTTGTGTGACTAGTATTGCTCGTGGATATAAGCTAGTACATGTTTCTTGAAGTTAGACAGCCTCGATGTTTTTGTTTCAGTAGGATGTTTGTTATAGTGAAAGACAGACGAGTAGAGAAATCTCCTGCGGCCCGCCTCTCTGTGTATGGCTGGCAGGTGCAGGTGGTCGTCTGCACGCGTATGACGGTTTGGCAGGGTAGAGTTTGCAGTGATTTGACCGGCAATGTGCGTTGGCTCACCCGTCAGAATGATCTTGTGGAGCAAAGTAAGGCTGTGAAATAGATGCAGATCAGCTGTGGTGAGGAGACCCAACTTGTTACGGGCATCAGAAATATGATCAAATTTCCGTAGACCTGACACGACTCGAGTGGCGAAGTTAATGACCTTGTCTAGTCTGTGGATGTTTGCTGCCGACCCGTTCCCGTAAACAGACATGCAGTAGCGGATATTGGATATAACTAGGCTATTGACTATAGTGAAGAGGGTACTGGTTGGCAGATGGTGATGCAGATGGCTCAGGGCCAGAAGGAATTCAGTGCACTTGCGGACCACAACAGCTACATGAGAATCACACGACATGTGGCGATCAAATGTCACCCCAAGGTTCCTACACGAATGACTCTCATCTATCACGGCGTCCCTAAAGCACACTCGTATCGGGGTAATTTTGCGAAGATTTTGACGCGATCCGAACGTGAGAAGCTGAGTTTTGGTCGGGTTTACCTTCAAACCGTTATCTAGGAAGTAGTCGTAAAGTTGGTTCAGACATGTCTCCATCTGATTTATCAGATTCGGGAGATCATATTTGCGACCGGAGATGAGGACCTGGGTGTCGTCTGCGAACTGAGTGACGTGGGCTACCGGGACGTGCAAACTGAGGTCATTCGAAAAGATGCAATAGAGGAGTGGACCTAGTGATGAGCCTTGAAAAACACCTATGTTGTTTTGGAGAAAGGAGGAGAGATGCCTGTTTCCGCGTTGATCTGAGATGCTAACAGCCTGCGTGTGACCTCCCAGATAAGCCCAAAACCAGTCAGTATCGATTCCATGGAGTTCTAGTTTAGTTAGCAGTTTGGTGTGATATATTACGTCGAAGCATTTACTAAGGTCCAGAATGCAAAGGAGAGCTACTTCCGAACGGTCCATTGCTGCTAGTATTTTGACCGTGATTGAGATGAGAGCGGTTTCCGTAAAGTGGCGTGGTCTGAAGCCGTGCTGAGTTTGGGCCAGTGGGTGGTTTGAGTTCAGATAGTGATAGAGTTGTTTTTGCACTACCCTCTCTGTGATTTTGGCGATAACCGGAACCAATGAGATGGGCCTAAAATTAGAGGGATCCGAAGGATCTCCTGATTTGTGAATGGGAGTTACTATTGACTGTTTCCAAGTGGAGGGGATATCAACTGTAGTCAGGCATGTGTTTATAATGTCGAGCAGCACTTCTCCGATAAAAAAGAACAGAAATTTGGTAACCTTAATACAGATCCCGTCGGGTCCGCAAGAACTTATGCTCCTCATGTCCATGACAATTTTTGTTAGCTGTTCGAGGGATATGGGTGATACTTTATAGGAGCTGGTAGAGACGCGCGATAGCCGACAACTGGGAGGTGTGTGTTCAAGCATGTTGCCCGTCGTTTGCCCTCTGCTGATACCTTAGGTCCGACACTAACAAAGTATTGATTTAGCTGCTCAGGTAGGACCTGAGGTTGAACTCTATGAGAGCCTTTTTTGGTGTCGATAATGGGCTTAACAGCACGCCACGCAGCTGATGGGCCTTTCTGAGCTATCTTTCTGCTAATCTCGTCCCTACAGTCAGCTCTAATAGCTGAGCGAACTTGTCTGTTAAGTACTTTGTATGTGCTTCTATCTTGCAAGTGCAAAGCTACATTTCGCCGGTGCATGAGCTATTTGGTAGCTTCGCTGACATGTGGTGCTGTGGGTTCCGAATTTTGATGTTTCTGAGTGACAGGTGCTCGTCGAGAATAGGTGTCAGCAATTTCAGCAGGGTGTCCCATTTGTCAGTTACTGAGATGCGCCCAGTGACCTGGACCCAGTCGATCTCACCAAGGTCAAGGGTCAGTTCCGAGGTATCCACTCGTCCGTAAGAACGTGACTTTATCACGGTGTTAACTGAGGCAGGCCTGTTTACTTTAATGGAACATATTATAAATTTGTGAGGACTGTAGTGGCAGAAACTCACTCTGGTTCTGCCGACAGAGATGGGCGAGTTTGTTATGATGACATTCAATAAAGAGGCTGTGGCGAATGTAGGGCGCTGCACTGTCACGGTAAGTGAATTGTTGCTTATGAACTCAAGCTGATGTGTTTTGCTGGGGCTATTAGCCGTGTCGAGAAGGTTACAATTTAGATCACCTGCGAGGTAGAAAGTGCCGGTAAAGTTCAGTGTCGCCAATTGAACCTGTCTTTCGAGCTCAGCGAAGTCATCATTTAAGGCAGGAAGAGTGTTACGAGGAGGCCGATAGATTGCCGCTAGAATGAAATACTTTCCGCTTTTCCCTTTGACTTTGGCCCAGAGTAATTCTAGTTTGGAGCTCGAGTTCGGTGGCGTATAAATTTTCAAAACGGTAATAGTTAGTGCTGACTTGGCGATAATCGCCAAGTCAGCACTAACTATTACCGTTTTGAAAATGTCGGGGAAGTTAATGAGACGCGTGGGGTGCTAGGTCGCAGCGAGGTCTAGTCACCACAGCTAGGTTTAGAGAGTAAGAACGAAGGTCGTTGGGTAGCTCAAGTAGCTTAGGTTCGATAGATTGTGCATTGATGAGTCCCAGGTTGAGCTGTCCTTTGCGCTGTTGAGCTGCCACATGGCTTGTTCCGCCCCGCGATCCGCGTCTTCTGCCGCCCCCTGACATAAAACAGGCGCGGCGACTGCCCCGGCGTGTTTTCTTGGGCGCTGTTTTTATAACGGCGACGCTCCCCTCAGTCGGGTTGGCCGAGGGGATTTGATTAAGAAAAGATATCACTTTGGAATCAAAGGATGCGTTTGTCTCAAAATACAAGTATTTGCAAAGCAGAACGTTCAAATTGTACCATGTAAACATTGTCTACGGAACATGATTTAATTTCGCGGCTAACTCAGACGCGAAGGGTGGTAGAAACAGGACGTATCACCTTAAAAGTCAAATGTTTTGTGCTGGATATCAAGAAAGCTTAGTGGGCTAAGAATCGTGTTCGTGAGAGAGAAGCAAGTAGTAAGACTGATAAGCTGCGCGATGCAAAACTTCAGACTCTCTATTTCGATGGAATACAAATGCGACTTTAGTGAACATATCAACGCCATTGGCGCGGGCGGAGCACGTCTTTGTACAGTGTAAATACTGGATTGTCGGGTGGCATATGCCGTTAGTTTCAAATGGCTCAGCAGCGACCAGTGCTCCGGTTCGTGTCCCAGCCTCATGCCAACGAACATAACCTCTCCGAAGTTGTCAAGAACTGTGACGAAGCAGCAAGCAGTCCTTAGTCATTCATCGGCCCGCTGTGAAAAGCAGCCGAATGATCACTAGAGGAGCTAGCAATAGCTACGTTCCAAGCAGTGAACGGAAATGTAGGTGAACTAGATGACAGTATTAAGCGATTTGAGTAGCGACAAGGGAACGCTATGCGATATTGCCACTACCGTCCAACAAGGAACTGTCACAGCGGTGGTCCAGAGAAGGAAGATCGGTCCATTCTAGCACGCGAGCTAAGAACGAGGAACTGTCACAGCGGTGGTCCAGAGAAGGAAGATCGGTCCACTCTAGCCCGCGAGCTAAGAACGAGGAACTGCCACAGCGGTGGTCCAGAGAAGGAAGATCGGTCCACTCTAGCACGCGAGCTAAAAACGAATGCATCGCAGCCACATATATAAAGAACATATATTTATCGTGCCACCGTTTGTCTGTTGTATCGCCGTAGAGTTCGCAGCTGACATTAATAGTACCACATTGAGGAACGTCCACCTAAGATGCCTTAACCGTTGCCACTGGAGGGCGGGGATATGATGCAAGGTTTTCGTGGACAGCTTCCGAACTGCTCAACAGAATCCAGCGGAATTTCCGATAACCTGTGGAGCATTTACTTTAGAACTTCTGGTACCTTTTTTGTTGGGTAATGTCAGGTCACGGGGCTATGAAATCATAACGGAAACACATGCGAAAATTGTGAAACGAAATTGCGGATTATCGCATCTTGACACAACATTGTGACCTAAAGTGACACAGTTTGCACTGGTTAGACGAATAGATGACTGGATTGATATTCGGACATTGTCCCTTTGCATACGTCTATGTAAGTGCAAAACTAATACCGTATGCAAATGTTCAAATGCCGGGTCAAGTCGTGGCCTGACCTGACCAACATTAATTAATGTACAACAATGACAAAATCCTTGATTACAATTCAAAGTGCAATTCTGTTACAGTTTAGGAAGCGTTTGCGATTAGCCTGTGAGAAGTCTCGATTGTTGCGACAATTTGACCTTTGACCTGACCTGGAGGGTCACCTATCACCCCCACGTACAAAAATCGGATGTCAATATCACGAGATCTCGACCCATTCCACACACCCGTCCTTGTTTCGTCTCACTAACACGTTTAATTTGGAAACGCCTGGGGGTATCGCACCCCATCCACGGGTGAAGGTGGCAAAGTGCCGCACACAGCGATGGTTAGTGCCACGGCAAATAACCAAGTACTTATTAAAGTAACTACAATACAGGCGTGCATGTTTGAAACACGGAGGCTGCGAGCCAACAGATTGGCTACACATATATTATTTTAATACTGGTGGGTTGAATATAATAATATTGTATCACATCTACAGCGCTAGCGACATGTCACATCTTTATTTAGTTAGCTACGCAACCCTGCATTATGTTATGATTCTGTACAATAGAAACTCTGAAAATAAAAGTGAGCCCACAGTTACAATGGCAACAACGGGCTCGTGCTACCTCCTCTCGGGTGGGTAACTCTGGCTGCACGGTTACTGCAGTTACTGCAGTTACTGCAGATCTGCATGTCCACAATTTCACCCAGTGACCATCTCCGCAACCTGGTGCTGTTCATCGTCTGTCACTACGCACAGATGTGGTTCGCCATCAGGCAAATCTGCTATTGCTCCAGTAGTTCTTAGAACATCTTCCGCAGCCTGCAGTATCATCGCAGCCTCCCTCCTCACCTCGAGAATGTGGTACGGCTGGTAATTCAGCGGCACGCGCAGTGGTGCCACCCCAGAACAGCTCCACTGGCGACGACTCCGGACCTAGATGCAGTGATCCGCCAGAGCGCCGTCGAAAGGATACTGCAGTGCAGAAAAGGCCTGAATGAAGATGAGGAAGTGCGAGCATTCAGCCTGCCCACAGTAAGCTTCACAACCCAATACTACGAGGAGCTCATCGACTGGAACAATGAAGTTATCAGGGAGCCGTCACTGACAAGAAACCTGTTAGAGAGAAGAGACATGGTGGAAATCATTCAGTATGCGCTGAAATTTGGACTGTTTCCCGTTTACGCGCAAGCTGTTAAACGGGCTGTAAACGTCGTCACCAAGGCGGCCAACGCTGTTGTCGGAGAGTGCCAGACATGGTTTCATCTGTGCCAGACCGAAGCATCGTCGCCTAATGGCTCAGGTCAAGACAAAGCAAGATTTCCTCGTTGAGTAGAGCGTGAGTTTCGCATATTGTATGTGTACCGCGGTGATATTTTGTAGAGTAAAATTGAGCACATCGGAGTTGGTTTCCTGGTGTCAACATTTAACTTCTGAACACAATTTGTATACGTACATGTCAATATATTTTCCTAGTGCACAATTAGAATCCTCTACTGAAGTCTGTCTAGAAGATGTTATACTTTTACCATTTCGGTAAAGAATAAACGACCCTGCACGTCAGCAGCGAAGAAGATATCAGCAGTTCCTGCATTGTCCGCTAGGTTGGCAGCGCCCTCCGATATGAAAACTTTAATCGCTAGGCGCAGGATCAAAGTTATTTTGTTCTCAAAATGTCTTCGATATTCATGGCTTTTCACTTGACACCCATGACAAAAATAAACCCCTTGCCGTGATCTCAGATTAGCGACACAACGTAGTGTTCAGGGTCCATTAGCGACGCACCGTAGTGTTCAGGGTCCATTGGCGACACACCGTAGTGTTCAGGGTCCATTAGCGACACACCGTAGTGTTCAGGGTCCATTAGCGACACACCGTAGTGTTCAGGGTGCATTAGCGACACACCGTAGTGTTCAGGGGCCATTAGCGACACACCGTAGTGTTCAGGGTCCATTGGCGACACACCGTAGTGTTCAGGGTCCATTAGCGACACACCGTAGTGTTCAGGGTGCATTAGCGACACACCGTAGTGTTCAGGGGCCATTAACCGGTACTTTGTCTCATATAGACGAAGTACATATTTGAAGATAAACTAAAAATCAAACCAGTTCTTGAGGGTGCAAAGGATTTTGGATTTCGGTGAGTGTTTTTTGCCATGTTTTCACAGATGCTGATATGAGCAACATAGGTGCATACTAGCACGAGAACAGCATCGCTTTTTCTTTTTTACAAGCATTTCACAGGCTTTCAGGTTTATCAATGAACATCTAAGTACCTCTACCGATCCAGGAGACTAAGCGTATTTGCACATACAATACGTGACGTTTGGATGAAAACTGACAACACTTCAGTCGATATAAATGTATCGTACAGTCGATATAAATGTAAATATATTGAAAGCCAGTTAATTGTTTACAGGAACATCGGAATGGTTATCTTTCTGCCTTGCAGGGCCTTTACTCAAAGCCATGGGTGTAGAACTGGAAGAAAACAATAACATTGAAGAAAAAAAAATTAATTACATATAAGAAACCAATTATTTGTTTAAAGCACATCCCAAACCAAAGTACGCAAATTTGTATATTCGATGTACTAGCCGTCAGACCCACAAGATCTCGGCTTGTGCGCACGATCTAAATATGGTCCGATCAACATTCTCATGACACTATAAATGATCCGTGCGTGCTGGCTTGCACCGAAGTTGAGAGCGAGACAGACTGTCTTCTGGACTATCCAGACGCTGCTCTGAACTATCCAGACGCTGCTCTGAACTATCCAGACGCTGCTCTGGACTATCCAGACGCTACTCTGGACTATCCAGACGCTGCTCTGGACTATCCAGACGTTGCTCTGGACTATCCAGACGCTGCTCTGGACTATCCAGACGCTACTCTGGACTATCCAGACGCTGCTCTGGACTATCCAGACGCTACTCTGGACTATCCAGACACTGCTCTGGACTATCCAGACGCTACTCTGGACTATCCAGACGCTGCTCTGGACTATCCAGACGCTACTTTGGACTATCCAGACGCTGCTCTGGACTATCCAGACGCTACTCTGGACTATCCAGACGCTACTCTGGACTATCCAGACGCTGCTCTGGACCAAGCTGACGCCCTGATCTGGAACGGACTTCTGAAGTTTGCATGAGGAAAATGCTCTGTGAACTAAGCAGGCACTCTTCTAGAAAACGAAGGCACCCGTCTAAGCTTGGCAGGCGCCTTCCCAAATAACAACGGCGCCCTTTCTGGATGACAAAGACAAGTCTGCATGACAAAGTCTGGATAACGAAGATGTCCATCCCGATAACAAAAA
Organism: Ashinkailepas kermadecensis; assembly: GCA_034440615.1. NCBI lineage: Eukaryota > Metazoa > Arthropoda > Thecostraca > Neolepadidae > Ashinkailepas > Ashinkailepas kermadecensis. Next base: position 42,574 of record JAOTOM010002711.1, read on the forward strand.
CGCCCCTTTGTACTAGACAGACGCCGCTCTGGACCGGACAGACGCCGCTCTGGACCGGACAGACGCCGCTCCGGACTAGCCAGGCGCCCCTCTAAACTAGAAGACCCCACTCTGAGAAACGAAGGCGTCGTTCTGGACGACCAAGCCTTTGCCTTTGGTGCGTTTTGTCATCAAACGAAGGCAAACATTGAAAACTTCGGTAAGGCTTATTCTTTTCCAGTCCAGGATTCTTTTTCGTTCACCGTACCCGTGTGATTTATGGCACTTCTTATTTTAGCTCTGAAGTGTCTTTTCTCGTCGGGTGAAGCCGGTAGACACGTAATCGGTAGAATGGATATATTCCAGCCTTCTCCTTTCAAGAAAAGATCATCAGAAATTTTCTGATGCGTAAAATTTTAATGATAATGAGTGTTACAAGAACAGTAACACTGGTGTGCTATCCAATCTGTGAATGAAAACTGTAACATACTTCATTTCATCTGTGGAAATAAGCGGCAATACGCTCTATGATATTGCCGCGGCAGATTAACCATTCTGCTGTGAACTGCTTGTACATGCCTATGTTTCGTCGGCACCGCAAGCTTGTGCTTGTATCATGCCATTGTCATGTGTTCCTTCTTATCCTGCACAGTGCACAAACAGAGAACACGATGACACAAAATGAATCATTAGCTATTTTAGATAACCGATAGACGATAAAATGATGTTGAAAATAAGGGGATTGATGGTAAAATGATGGGATCAAATTGCGAAACGGCGGCTCGTGGACATTTAAGTTCGAGATGTTCAAGGATTGGAATTTCAAAGGGCGGGATGGCAGCACCAAGCCATCCTTCAGATTGATCTTGGTCGAGTAGTCTCAGTAAATGTCAGAGTCGTCTGTACGGGCCTCCGGGGAGGAGATGGGGGGAGGGGGGGGGGAGAAACCCCCCAAGGATTGGTGGTAAAACGATGGAATTGCTATTGCGAGACAGCGGCGCTATCTGGACTTTCCAGTTCGAGGTGCTCAGGGATCGAAGTTTCAGGGGGTGGGATGGGAACACCAGGACGCACTTCAAATTGATGTGAGCCGAGTAGTCAAAGTAAATGTCATGCGCAAGGGCATTTGTAGGGGCATCCAGGGAGGGCGAATGGGTAGGAGAGGGTCCCATGGAGACCCCTGCACCCTCCCGCGAGACGTATTGGTGCAGCTAGGTGGGAGGAAGGGGCACTAAGGCATGGGGCCCAGGGCCTCATTCTAAATTTACATATGGGCACCTCGTCCGTTGTAGGGGTACCCCCGCCGTTTGCAGAGGGGTACCCCAGCCATTGTAGGGACAACCCTGCAGTCTGCAGTGACAGCCCAGCGATTGCAAGGGCACCCCCGCAGTCTACAGAGAAGCATCTCAGCCGTTATAGGGACACCCCTGCAGTCTGCAGAGAAGGGCACCCAATTCGTTATAGGGGCACCCTTGCAGGCTGCAGAGAGGGCTTCAGAATCATTGTAGAGGAGCCCCTACAATCTAAATGACTGCTACTTTATACCCTTGCAGAGGCACCCCACAGTGTGCAGATGAGCACCCAGCCATTATAAAGGCAACCCTACAGTCTGTAGAGGGGCACCCCAGCTGTTGTGGTGCATCCCCACAGTCTGTAGAGCGGTACCCCAGCCGTTGTAGTGCATCTCTGCAGTTTGTAGAGGGGCAACCACGGCAATTGTAGAGCATCCCTGCAGACTACAGAGGTTACCCCAGCTGTTGCAGTGGCACTCCAACATATCTTAGGACACTCAGCAGTTCCTGGGGCGGCATCCCTGATTGGATCAGCATTCCAGCAATTGTATGGCATCCTGGTCTTGTTAAAAAAAACACTCCTGTGCAATATAGGGACACCTAACCAGCAGTCATTAAGCATTCCATTCCGTCCAAGCAGTCATGGAGGCAACCTAGCCTGGTAGGATATCTAGTAGACAGAAGGGGAATCCAATCAGGGGTGGTACTTTTGCACAGTCGAACAGTGGGACATCTCTCAAAAACAGCGGCCGTAGACTTCGATTGAAAATTGCCTATTACTAATCAGTACCTGCTTAGCTTTCAAATGGCATGCGTCTCTTCTTTTGAGCATTCAGAGCCGTTCCAACAAGTGATGAATTAAAATATAGACATCAAGGATTTTAAAATACATTTGCTGAAGTCCAAGCAGTTTGTATGCATGCAACGATTTAGTTTTTTTGGAACTAAATAACAGATATTGATGATATTGCATGATAAATGGTAAATATATTTCCTGTATTCAATGGCATCTAATTGACTTTAACATTGGAGAGGTAAATGCTGAGTAGTCATACCTGCACGAGTGAGGGTGAGTTATCCCCTAGAAATTCATGTGTATAAGTTCTGTATGCGCCAGGGTATTGCTGTATATTTATCTGTATGTGCACATGCATCCATGAACCAAATTCCACGTCAACAAGCACTGTTCGTGTACCCACCAAATGATGAGCAAGGAAAATGCAGAGCGTACCCCCACGTACTCAACATAATTATCTCCAGGCATGGAACACCCCACCGGAGAGAAGTGAGCATACCAGGTGAGGAGGCACCCCTTCGTTGCCGCCCATCCCCAAAATCATACCCTGGCCGACCCCTGCTCATGATCACATTAGCCGTGAGTTGGAGGTTTGGAAAGGGCTGGAAATTTGTCAAATTTGCTACATGGCATACAATTGGTCGTTCGGTCACTTCAGTTGGGATGATTATCCCGGAAAATTGTCCAACCAAAATAAAATGATTACGCAATCCTCAACTATGTTCCAGGATGAAATAATACATCCAGCAGCATGGCGACATTAGTGGCGCAGGGAATACAACTCCACAGTTGTTGTCACAGTGCGTGCGATGAATTAGATGGATATTGTCAAGCATCGCACAAGAATCAACAATGAGGGTCGCTAAATTACCCTTTGCGTAAACATCCGTATTAGCCTTCTAATTGTACTTATTGGAAGGATGAATTATGCAATTATTCGCCTAAATTATCTTTTGATTATTACCCAATGAATAATGTCATCGAAGTAAAAAAAAACATAGTAGATCCATTTATTGATAAATTGTATTGGGGAGGGGTCGGCCAGCACTCGAGCCCCTATAAATCCTTCGACGATTTGACATTAGTGCACCACCAACAGCTTCTTGTGCGATGTCACTCAGCATATGACGCCATGGGATAAAGGGACAGGAAAGATAATTCCACAAGGGTAAAGGCACCTTCGCAAGGTTATGCTTAAAAAAACTTAGGTGGCCTCAAATCATGGCTAAGAAATTCCACTTCACGGACATCGAACATATATGACACCACAAAACAGTACCCAGAACCCACCATGTAGGCGCAATGCAATCTTTACCTGTGTTGTGACTATCACATGCTGCTAACTGTTGTTATGCTGCCTTTTTAGCCATCCTTGTTTAATGATGCCATGCAATTCTTGTGGTGGGTGGGTGGAGTGCCATTTGGCAGTAATTTTGATATCTGGTGCTTTTCAAGTTCATTGTTGTACATTGTGATCATTAATGGTAACTTGGTTGATAAATATGTGATGCCAGGTGTTCACAGTCATCGCCAAATAGCCCTTAACGTCAAACAGTGATGCGATAGCTGAAGGCGAACACGGCGCAACATCGATGGTAGGGCGATACATTTTGTTTTTATCAAGCTTGCTTTTATCACTATGCTTATATAAGGAATTTAATAGCACGTCAGCTGTAGGGCAATGGCGCCCCCTCCCTCAACCCACCCTTGCCACCTGAGTGATCAGAAAAGTTATCAATTTCCATGGTCAGTGTCGATTAAGCTAACAAAATACTTCATTTTCGCGCATGCTTCTGGAACAGTTGTTCGCCCGCGCCCATCCCAGTGAAAACGGTTTTCAACAGGCTCCTGGCTTTTATGGCGGATTACGGTGAAGTTTGAAGACGGAAGAATATTACAGTTTGGATTTCTGAGCATGGTAGTGGTACTATACGACTATGAATACATGGTGCAACATATAGACAATTGGACACCGAATGAAACAAAGCATGCCAGCTTCAACTCACAGTTTTGTTGTATCCTTTGATTTTCGATGCAAGGAATATGAAGGGTTATAAATTAACCTGCGCATGTTAGTGTTGGTAGCCATGATGCTGGTGGCCGTGTACGCATTCTAATAAAAACAATTTTGAGCAGAGAAGGACTACTTTTAATTCTGTTCCACGATAATATGAACTGCTTGTGACTTTGGCTAAAGAGAAGAACTATCTTAGGCATCCAACAGTCACTGCTGCACCGCTGCTCCTTTGCAGTCGTCCAGCATCCCCTTTGGAGCGCACCCATGTCTCTGCCCTTATCGTAGTGAAATCCATGGGCCGGCGGAGGATATTTCAATGTCGGCTCCGCCGGAACCGACATCGAAAGACCCGAGAGGCACAGGTGGACCATCAGTGACATGCAAAATAATACTTCAGGCAATTAGTATAGTTGCTTGTTTTATGTTGTTTAGCTACAACGTCTGTATTCATGCAAACATGACTGAGGTTGTAGGAGGAATACAAATAAATTATCACGGCTATTCAAGGAATTGTTGGTACAATTGTCGCACCATGGATGGATTGGTGCATGTTCTTAGCTAACATCCGAGGCGCAACAGAGACACGTATACTTGTTGCTTGGGTGCATCGCCTAACTACAAGTTCATCTGTTTACTTGAACATCAAACATAATACCTACTTAGTCCGTTAATATTATGCTTATGTCAAGCATTCCCAAAATATACCCCAAAATGGGGGCAATGGTTAATCTTCACAATTTGTTTCTAAAGGTGAAACCGGAAAATACGTTCATGGTAGTTATAGTAGCACACAGTTAACGAAGCACCACTAATATACCATTGATTATATTCTCGAACGACTTAGCCATTTGATCTACCATCACGGGCTTCATAAACGCTGAAGACGCTCTTCAAAGCGTACTTTTTCACATTGTCGAAAAGTTCAAACTACCGGGCCTCACCCTATCCGTAGATGATCAGTCACTGGCACATACATTCGTCCCTATCGCACGCCAAAGCCTTATTTTGCATCGATTGCAAGACAATCGAGAAAGTAAAAGATTTCAAGTTTTTAAGAGTTGTATGAACTGGTAAATGAGTTCCAGTACGCACGTGGGCACTTCTCAGCACACCATAGCATACCATGGCACACTACAAGTATCTTAGCAGACATGGACATTCCAACCGTACAATTCAGCAGCACTGACAAATGATCTCGCTCCCACGTCACAGCACCCGACAGTGGAAATCCACCGGCACAGCGATGCTTTAGACGGGACAGAAACGGCGAGAACCGAGTTGCACGCAAACTCGGTACATTTAACATCCCAACTGCGACGACTAGCAGACTGCAACCTCACTCTGCCAGCCACAACAACTCGACCGCCCAACAGGCATTTCTAGACCCAGTCAGCCATTGGCTAAGTAGTTGAATGCAGATAGGATGAAAGACATCACGTCTGCCAAAAACCTTGCCACTTATTACGAGGACGTTGCGAACAGCAGCCATAAACCATTTATATTTCCGGATGGAGCCAAACGCAATCATAAAGTAAGTATCGGCATCATTGGCTCAGATATCGCGCTTTCCAATGGTTTCCCAGACAAAAAGTAAACCTTTTCCGCGGATGAAATGGTCATCCCGGCCGCTGTTTGGTTCACATCAGGCACAGAAAGACGAATGTAGTCATCCGCTCTGACTCAGAATCTGCCCTTCAGACGGCCAGCAACACCAGAGTCTGCTACCATCGTGTAACCGATCACATCGGACGGCCAGCAACACCAGAGTCTGCTGCCATCTTGCAACCGATCACATCCGACGGCCAGCAACACCAGAGTCTGCTGCCATCGTGTAACCGATCACATCCGACGGCCAGCAACACCAGAGTCTACTACCATCGTGTAACCGATCACATCGGACGGCCAGCAACACCAGAGTCTGCTGCCATCGTGTAACCGATCACATCGGACGGCCAGCAACACCAGAGTCTGCTGCCATCGTGTAACCGATCACATCGGACGGCCAGCAACACCAGAGTCTGCTGCCATCGTGTAACCAATCACATCGGACGGCCAGCAACACCAGAGTCTGCTGCCATCGTGTAACCGATCACATCCGACGGCCAGCAACACCAGAGTCTGCTGCCATCGTGCAACCGATCACATCCGACGGCCAGCAACACCAGAGTCTGCTGCCATCGTGTAACCGATCACATCCGACGGCCAGCAACACCAGAGTCTACTACCATCGTGTAACCGATCACATCGGACGGCCAGCAACACCAGAGTCTGCTACCATCGTGTAACCGATCACATCGGACGGCCAGCAACACCAGAGTCTGCTGCCATCGTGTAACCAATCACATCGGACGGCCAGCAACACCAGAGTCTGCTGCCATCGTGTAACCGATCACATCCGACGGCCACCAACACCAGAGTCTGCTGCCATCGTGTAACCGATCACATCCGACGGCCAGCAACACCAGAGTCTGCTGCCATCGTGTAACCCATCACATCCGACGGCCAGCAACACCAGAGTCTGCTGCCATCGTGTAACCGATCACATCGGACGGCCAGCAACACCAGAGTCTGCTGCCATCGTGTAACCGATCACATCCTGCGAGAGCTCCACTTGATTTCAAAAGAATTATACACGCTATGAAATCGAAGGTGACGTAGACAGACTAAGACCAATCTAAACTATCCTGAAGCGCTTAGTTTGCCTGAAAGGTGACGTAGATAGAATAAGACCACCCAACCTGCACTCCGGTGCTTAGTTTCCGGCTCTACCCGAAATACATCCGGTGTATGTCCGGATTGAAGCTGCCAATGTCCGGCTTCTCAGATAATGGTGGATGTCGTCCTGTTCTGAATGGTCACCGATTTACCAAAGGTAACATGTCGGATACCATGGCAGTTGGCTCACGGCACGCTGGCTTTTGTGCCGCGGCTTCATTTTAGTTGAAGGCGAAGTCACGAATTCTGCCAACGAGCCCACCTGGGATGGCAAGGCGAGCGATGTGTCAACGGGCCCACCTCGGATGTGAAGGCGGGCGATATGTCAACGGGTCCACCTCGGATGTGAAGACGGGCGATATGTCAACGGGCCCACCTCGGATGTGAAAGCGGGCGATATGTCAACGGGTCCACCTGGGATAGGATAGGAAGGCGGGCGATATGCCAACGGGTCCACCTGGAATGGGAAGGCGGGTGATATGCCAACGGGCCCACCTGGGATGGGAAGCCTAGCGATATGTCAACGGGCCCACCTGGGATGGGAAGCCTGGCGATATGTCAACGGGCCCACTTGGGATGAGGAGGCTGGCGATATGTCAACGGGCCCACCTGGGGAGAGTAGGCTGGCGATATGCCCTCGGCAGGCGAAGGTTGAACCGATCACTCTGGCTTCCTGTGCCCTTCCTGTTTTATTGCAAGTATTTCAAGGCGGCTATATAATCCAGCATAAACCATGCTGAAGACCATCTAAGATCCTTGCCATTGATAGCGTGTGCCTGCAAAGACACGTCGGGTGACTGGCTGTACACCTCTGGCTGTAGACCTCACGGTGCCGTGGCGCCATTGGGTGACATCAATTTGCAGGCTCCCGTATCTGAGCGTATGTACTGGAGACGGCTACAAAGACGAAGCAGAACATACCGAACTTGCCTAGCCACCAGCCGGCCGGACAGGCGTAGTGGGAGCCTCTGGTAGGCCGACATAGTGGGAACCTCTGGCAGACTGGGCACAGTGGGAGCCTCTGACAGGCCGGGTATAGTGGAAGCCTCTGGCAGGCCTGGCGCAATGGAATCCTCTGGCAGGCCTGGCGTAGTGGAAGCCTCTGGCAGGTCTGGCGCAATGGAAGCCTCTGGCAGGCCGCGCATAGTGGAAGCCTCTGACAGGCTGGGGATAATGGAAGCCTCTGATACGCCGGGCATAGTGGAAACCGGGCATAGTATGAGTTTCTGGCAGGCTGGACGTCAGTGAAGCCTCTGGCGAGCCGGGCACAGTGGGAGCCTCTGGTAGGCCGACATAGTGGGAACCTCTGGCAGACTGGGCACAGTGGGAGCCTCTAGCAGGCAGGGTATAGTGGAAGCTTCTGGTCGGCCGGGCATAGTAGAAGCCTCTGGTCGGCCGGGCATAGTGGAAGCCTCTGCCGGGCCGCACATAGTGGAAGCCTCTGCCGGGGCCGGACAGAACTGGTCCCATGACGTCTAGCAGGCAGGGTATAGTGGAAGCCTCTGGTCGGCCGGGCATAGTGGAAGCCTCTGCCGGGCCGCACATAGTAGAAGCCTCTGCCGGGGCCGGACAGAACTGGTCCCATGACGTTAATGTGCCGGGCAAAGCTGTTTATAAATCTGACATTGAGATTGTTGTGATGATGCAGCTCTGAGTCCTCAGAATGTTCCGGTCATACTGCAGCTTCTGCCTCGGCACGAATGGACTAATCTCAGAATGTCTATGAATTAGAAACGTGTCCAAAAACTTTCTGAAAGTATTATCAAAACGATTTGGATTGGTTACAATACAGACGTAAGTCCATTCAATCGACTAAGTTATTGCCAAATTCATCGAAGCAATTCAGAACTGAACAAAAAAGACTCCGGTATTAGTGCCACGGGAAGCTTCGCGAAAACAGCTATTATTCTCCGGCATTGAACAATACCGCATCATATATATTGACATCGGTATGTGATCTGACACACTGACCGATCTGCCTCTCGTCGCGAGCTGCTGATAGCAGCCATATACGTCCGAATAGCCCACTCAGATGGTCACCACAAACTCTGAACGCCGGCAAGATGGAGCATAATCTCACCTTCGGAGCTATTTCGGGCTTTCGGACCGACCTTTATAGCAGATCGTGTCGTTCCATTGAAATGTGAACCTTAAAAGTGGCGGTGCATTTAATGAACGGCCACATGCGGCCCGTCCTACCAGCGCCGGCCGGACGCACCGCCGCCAGGGGTATATTTAGCCGGCAATCATTATCGCCGAGATACTGTGCGATTGCTCGGTGAGCGGCCTACCCAACGGGCGGGATTCGGAGCGCGGCCGGGCGAAATCGCTCTCAGTCTGAGGAATATCCGCTGCCCGACACTATTGCTAGCGAGGCAGGGACTGCCAGCTACCTAGCGGCGCTGCGTGAGCGCCATTTTCAACGACGAGCGGCGATACCAGCAGGGGATTTCAGCGATCATTATGTGCTGCCCACGATAATGGGTCCGGATTGGCACTGGCCCACCCAGCTGGTGATTTTATGGGGATGGTGTGAAGCTTTGCCCGCGAAGAGGAGGAGACCATCACGCACACAGAACAGATTACAAATTACTGTTCAGAAAGTTGCATACAATTTCCACATGACTGCTTGAGAACAAAAATATCTGCGCTACGTCGGATCACTGACCCGTGAGTCCACCTTTCAGAAACGATGCTGCATTTTTATAGAGACTCAGAAATCCTGCATAGCAGGGGGATCATGTCGCCCTCCGTTCAGGTATCTGTGTCTTGATTTACATTGAAATTGCTCAAGAGGAGCATAGAGGTAAAGGTAGGAGGGAAGGTCGTTTACAGGGTCAAATATAGTCCAGTATTCCGATGCACAGATGGCACCTCATATTCTGACGGTCAGATCCTGTTTTACCGCTCAGTTTCAACACCCCAGTCACCTGACTGACATTGGCTTTTGCTCCTGGTGGCTAGCAATCGCTTCTTCTTTTATACCCATGCTGGTAGCAATCACGGACCCGAATGGGAGTGATTCATGATCAGGATGATGCACTGGAGACTAATTAGGTACTGCCTTAATTGACCAATCATAACACTCCATCCTTTTTATCGTCCTGTTCCCAATGGTATGGATACCAATTTCCGCAATACGCTTCCGCCGCTGCCCTATTGTACACGACGGGGAAGAACGCTGCTGGGGGCTAAAATATTGCGCTTTGCGCCGCATTATTTCACGTCCAACTCCCTGCAGGACACCAATTGTTGGCTATTGCATCCTATTGTTGGCTATTTTGTCCTATTGTTCGCTATTGTTCCCAATTGTTCGCTGTCGTGTCCTATTCTTTGCTATTTTGTCCTATCGTTGGCCACTGTGTCTAATTGTTGGCCATTGTGTCCCATTGTTGGATATTGTGTGCTATTGTTGACTATTGTGCCCTATTGCTGGCTATTGTGCCCTGATGCTGGCTATTGTAGCACATTGCTGACATAGCCTATTGCTGCCCGTCGATCCTATTGCTGGCTATTGTGTCCCATGTGCTAGACTTGTGTCCTATTTGCTGGAATTGTGATCCGTGTCTAGTATGGCCCCATCTATAGCCTATCCCATACATAGGCATGGCGTCCTAGACGGAACATTTTCCCAAACAAGTACATTTCATGAACAAATTTGTAGTGATCCTTGTCACCTTTATTGGTATTTTCGTCAACTTCAAATGGATACCTGGAGACTGGTCAGGCAAGCACGTCGCCAATACAGCTACATTCCGTGATCTTTTAAAGCGTCACTGTAAAAGGGATCATTAGTAGGATGTCACAAGCTGCTCCGCATCCTGACCACTTGCACATCCACATTGCACACGTGCGTGTTTTTCCTCACATCGTGCCGCTGCTATTTGGCGCTGGTGTGACATCTGTGTGACCTGTTGGACAGCTGCCGCCACCTCCCAGTCTGCTGCCGACTGACACGTGCTGTGCACGTACCTTCTCACTTCCGGGTCAAGCAGCTAACGGTGTGAACACGGGCTACATCGCCGGCTGCCCTGCCAGCGGCCCGCACAACAAACTCGGTGGGTATGCAGAGGAGGTGATGCAACAGGGTCACGTCATGCTGTCGCTGAGTGAAGACATGTGCAGGGGCAATGTCACTGCCAGTTGGAAATTGTGCAACAGTGTGATTGCAAGTCCGCTGTGCATTATCCGTGTCATAAGATTTACCTTAATTCGAATTACTTGCAAAATGACAAACTTGTGCAAAGCTGCATAAGCGTAAATATCCATCGTTTTGTGCGGCTCCAGTTTTAGTTCGCTGGAGCAATGAGACCAACAGGCAATGCTGGTTGATAGCGGTTGACGAGCCTTGCTGTGACGATGTGGTTGGTGTTATCTTCGTCTTTAGGTGCTGCGAAACTGACCGCTGACCAAAGATGTCATGCAGGACTAGGTTTCCCTTTATCTGATCTTGGTCTCCGTGTGATCTTGGTGAGACAAGCCACCGGTCGCCTGACTAAACGGTCACTCTGACGACCATCTGACTCTAAGTGTCTGGTGCGTGGCTGATGACCCGACCTCTGACACTTCACCTGCCACCAGGTAACACACCTGTGACCCGACGCAGTCTCGGTGACCTCTGCACGGGTCTGATGCTGGCCGGCGCCGTGACCAACTGGGGACAAGGGCTGGGCTGGGGGTGCGCGCAGGGCTGGGGCGGCCCAGCCTCCGCCTTCGAGCCCACCTACTGCTACGCAGACGTGGGCGCTGGTGTGGCCGACGCCGACTTTGACTGTGACGCCGACTTCGGCGATTTTGGTGGCGATTTTGGCGGCTTTTAGGCGCGCCGAGCCCGTCAGCGGGTGACGTCATCCTCCGTGCGTGAGACGGCGAATGGCGTGTCGCTGGTCGTCATTAGGCAGACACAGAACAACGGTCCGCCGGCGCTCCCCAGACCAAGCCGGCGCGCACTGTGGAGCAGCCTACACGAGCTGACCGGGTGCTCCCCCGCGCTGCCCAACCTAGCTGATGCAATGGCTCCGCGCGATTGCTCCACAACAACCAACTTCGTCCTAGCTGTTACCAACCTATCGTCCGCGGCAATAAACTTCTAAGCTTATCTGACCACCGTTGCCTTCCCAGATACTGTCAGTAGCTATCTATCACCGTGCCGAAACTCCTTTGCATCCACCGTCGAACGTGCACAGCTGTCTCCTGGGTGCAAAATATCCCAATTTGGGTTGACGCACCCTAAAACCCTAATAATCAATTAATTCAATCACAGCTGTCCCCGTCCAGACCGATCTCGCGTCCGCCGCACGGTTCTGCCGTCCGGTCGCCATGTGCTCCGTCTTCCTCCATCCACCATCCATCATCCACCATCCACCATCCACCGTCGTTGGCCGGTCCGGCCCGCGACCCCGCCCTTCGCGCCGACCTGACGCCGTGTACATGGCTGTGCGTGCCGACGGCCGCGCCTCGCAGGCGGCTCAATCAATAGACGACGACGGCCGTCTGTTTGCTCGCGGTCGTGCTGCGGCCCTCTCGACCGGCTGTAGAAACAAGGCCATTATCCTCCGAACAGCGGAGGACGCGGCAGCCGCCGCTGTTTTTGGCCGCGCTGGCGTGACCGAGGAGCGGCGTAGGCGGCACTGGCGGCGTGCCACCTCAGCGCCGCCAGTCGATGCGCTGCTGCTCGACGGCAGGCTGCGATTGCGACGGTCGAACCGGCGCGGCTCGGAAGGCTCGGTGGGGAGGGGTGGAAGGCAGAAGGCACCGGGTGGATGCCGTCAGCACGCGCGGTGGAGACACCGGCCAGGTGCGCCGGGTCGGTGCTGCTCACCGCGCACGTGTGCCGAGACAGCCTGTGACGTGACGCGCCGTGACGTGACGCGTCGCGACACCGCCGGAAGCCACGTGTCGCCGGATTTCCGGCTGTTTGTCGGTATCCGACGCTGCAGACTGAATACGGCCTGAGGCTGTGCTTGCTTGTTTGGTGTGTCGCGTGTTCGCTGGTCGACCTGGTCGTCGTTGTCGCATCTGTGCCACTGTTCGACGTCTGTGTGGTGGCAGTCAGCGGCTGGTGTGTGTTGTCGCATCTGTGCCACTGTTCGACGTCTGTGTGGTGGCAGTCAGCGGCTGGTGTGTGTTGTCGCGGTGTTTCGGTGGTGAGACGCTGTGTGGTGTAGTCAGCGGCTGGTGTGTGTTGTCGCGGTGTTTCGGTGGTGAGACGCTGTGTGGTGGCAGTCAGCGGCTGGTGTGTGTTGTCGCGGTGTTTCGGTGGTGAGACGCTGTGTGGTGTAGTCAGCGGCTGGTGTGTGTTGTCGCGGTGTTTCGGTGGTGAGACGCTGTGTGGTGTAGTCAGCGGCTGGTGTGTGTTGTCGCGGTGTTTCGGTGGTGAGACGCTGTGTGGTGGCAGACGCAGCCAAATGGTTGCCGTGCGGCGCCGCCAGCTGTCCCGTCGTGCCAACTTTGCCGACTATTCGCCTCAGAGAGAAGCGCCACTTTAGACGCAGTATACTGCCGGAGCCAACTGGCCAGGAGCGTCATCCACTATTTCACAAGTCGTTGGAATTATTGAACATGTTGACAAGAGTCGGTAGCAGCCTTAAATGTGCAACATGCAATCCTAGTCGAGTATACATTTGGGTATGGCTCGGTTCACTGGGAAAACGATGCCAAGACAGAAATAATTTCAACTATAGTTTCTGGCCAGCGGTCTGTTGAAAATCGGATTATTTTGTTTTCTCCCAAAAACAAACTACTTCTAGGAACGCTCCAACTGATAAGCGATATGTTTGACGGAAGCAGTTTAGATTTGCCGTTGGGCCCTTGCAAATATCTTCGATTTCATATTTGAAAGGTTTTTCGGGAGTGGTTTTCGGGATGAAAGTCACGCCAACTACAGCCTTGCAGACGGCCGACCAAATATACCTGGGTAGTCTGGACACCAGAGCAGGCAACACAGCAGACAAGACGACAGGCAATGTGATAGATCAGATGGTAGACCAAGCCGAACGTTCAGTCGATTAGACCAGACGGCAAACCAGATTACAGACCGGATCAGACAGCAGACCAGACCACATACCAGACTATTGATCAGACCTCAGATCAGTCCATAAATCTGACCACAGACCAGACTGCAGGACAGACCACATATCCGACAACAAACCAGACGATAGATCTAACCAAATACCAGACCATAGACCAAACCACAGACCAGAGCACAGATCAGACCGCTTACCAATACACAGATCAGATCACAGACTAGTCTAACTATCAGACCACAGACCAGACCTCAAAACTGACCACAGATAAGACCACAAAACAGGCCGCAGATCAGACCACAAAACCAGACCACCGACCAGACCACGCACCAGACAACAGATCAGACCGTGGACCTGCCCACAAATCTGACTACAGACCAGATCACAGACCAGACACTACCACAGACCAGATCAGGCTACCAAAAATAACACACACCTGACCACACATCAGACCACATATTAGACCACAGATCAAACCACATTCGTGATCACTCTTAATACCACAGACAAACCCAAAACTTGACCCCAGACCAGACCACAGACCAGAACACCGACAATATCAGAAACCTGGTCATATGCCAAACTACATCGACCCACATACCACACCACAGACCAGACCTCACATCAGACCAGACCACTGACCAGACCAAATCACACCACATATTAGACCAGACCAGGCCACATAACAGACCACAAATCAGAGTAGACCACATACTTGACCACATACCAGACCACATGCCAGATCACATACCAGACCGCATACCAGACCACATATCAGACCACATACCAGACCACATATCAGACCACATACCAGACCACATACCAGACCACATATCAGAACACAGACCAGACTGCAGACAAGATCGCAGGCCAGACCACAGACCAGACCATATATCAGCCTACAGACCAGACCACAGACCAGACCACATACCAGACCACATACCATACCACAAACCAGACCAAAGACCAGACCACATACCAAACTACAGACCAAACTACAGACCAGACCCCATACCAGACCACATACCAGACCACATACCAGACCACATACCAGACAACAGACCATACCACATACCAGACAACAGACCATACCACATACCAGACAACAGACCATACCACATACCATATCACAAACCATAGCACATACTATACCACATACCAGACCACATACCAGACCAGATCACATACCAGACAACATACCAGACCACATACCAGACCACATATCAGACCACAGACCAGACCACATACCAGACCAGACCACATAACAGACCACATAACAGACCACATACCAGACCACATACCAGACTACATGCCAGACCACATACCAGACCACATACCAGATCACAGACCAGATCACATATCAGACCACATACCAGACCAGATCACATACCAGACAACATACCAGACCACATACCAGACCACATACCAGACCACATATCAGACCACAGACCAGACCACATATCAGACCAGACCACATAACAGACCACATACCAGACCACATACCAGACTACATGTCAGACCACATACCAGACCACATACCAGATCACAGACCAGACCACATATCAGACCACAGACCAGACCATATACCATACCACAGACCAGACCACAGACAAGATCACATAGCAGACCACAGACCAGACCACAAACCAGACCACATACCAGACCATATACAATACCACAGACCAGACCACATACCAGACCACAGACTATGCCACAGACCAGATACCAGGCCACGGATCAGACCACAGACCAGGCCAAACCACAAACAAGACCAGACAACAGAAGAGGCCGTGTAAACAGTACAGCGTTAGGCCCGACATAAAAAAGCTTATGGCAGTGGAGTTGACAAGATATTTTGATTGTATTGTGAATTGTCCCAGCGTGACCTGGGGTCAGGTCACGAAGTCAGAAGTTGGACAGTTTACAGAGATGTTCAGTGTCATTTCAGTTCTTCTTGGAACACAATGCTATGCTTCAAAAGTGTTGTTTTGAAGGTATTCAAGCTTGAACTTACTTAACTCGCGCCGTTTCGGGTGGGTTGTTATCCCCCCCCCGAAGGTTTTCCGCGGATAGTGAAAATTACGGCGCGCGGCAGCGCACAGAAATTGAACATACCTCTTCCCACATCAATTTGGCATGTTGTGTCAAAATTTTGAGGTCAGGTCATTTAGGGTCAACGAGTTAGTGAAGGTCAAGTGAGGTCACCTCCAAAAAAGTTCAACCAGTAGTCACGCTTTAACGGACAAAGATATTTTAATTAAACTTTCAACGTTTGCTTATCTTTAGGGAGACAACAAAACGCACCAGAGGATTTTTTCCCGTTTTTTATTACTTATTAGTTTTGCATATTTGCGCATTGGAGTTAAAATCGAAGATTCTGGCTAAAGTAAGCATTTTTTATTGGGGTAAGTTGACTTCAAACGCCGTTTTTCGGTCCGCTCTACCCATTAGAGAAAGATAAATTAAGGAAAACTTAAAAACTCCAAATTTTTTAAGTTCCTAAAAATATAATTTTTATTTTTTGGGTGGCCCAAAATTATATGGCCCTGGTCAATTTCGTCTTCCTTTTCTGATTCCAAATAATTTTTGGTTTTTCAAATCTCCCCCAAAATGAACTCCCCAGAGCCAAAAACATGATGTAAGTCGTGAAAATATA
The DNA here is from genome assembly GCA_034440615.1 of Ashinkailepas kermadecensis. Lineage (NCBI taxonomy): Eukaryota > Metazoa > Arthropoda > Thecostraca > Neolepadidae > Ashinkailepas > Ashinkailepas kermadecensis. Next base: position 59,054 of record JAOTOM010002711.1, read on the forward strand.
GGCCCCCTAGTCACGTCACTTTTTGGGGAAAAATTGGGGGTGGTGTCTGGCCCTATTTGTCGAGCGCTTTCCCATGACACCTCTTTCGTTTTCGTGCGACGCTTAGTTTGAAGATTAGAGGGGGGGGGGGTGTTTATCACCCCCCTCCCCCGAGACGGGGTGTGAGGATCTGACCGGAGCGACGAGGTGAGGGGATCTGCCATACGTCAGTGTTAACCTGACGTATGGCAGAACCTGACTTAACCTTAGAATTTTCGGATGTCAATCAGATACAAATATTTTGCTTGAATAGTTTTGTTGGGAGGACCCGAGACACGTATATTTATATTTAAAAAATCATTCTCCAAGGCAAAGGGCATGTCACTGGGCTGACCAATCATAACATTTAGCGACATTAGCATAGCCGAAAATGAAGAAATAATATGTAATATGAACTACGGTATTGGCTTGCCAATGACATTTTCCCTGTGTTTCTAACATGTATAGTTTGGAACGTATTTAATTTTTGAAAAACAATGTGGAAAGGATACATTCTCTGTCTCTTCTCATAATTCCCAGGCACTTAAGGCAGGGTCCATATATTGACTTAATGCGACCTCTGGTGACCTCAATATCAGTCAAAATTCACATATAAGGCATGTTCCTGACTCTCCATGTTCAAAGCTTCCAAACGGTATTCTGCATTTCATTCTAGCATACGTAGCTGGGAAGTTAGAGGGGACTTTCAAGAGTTCTTCCCCCCCCCCCCCCCGGACCGGCGAAGGTGGATCTGTAGGCCGGCACGGCGAGGGCTAAACAGCAATGTTGGCTGTGTTCAAAGCGATCAACAATGTTTGAAGAAGACTGATGCAAGTTCAATGTTGTCACTTGGAATTGATGTGAGTTTCTATAGGTGTAGCGAAAGGGCGTGAAGGATATTTGAAATGTTTAGATGTGTCACAGAAAGATGACGAGAGCAGATTTGTGATATATAAATTTGCAAAAGACGTTGTCCGTGTGAATATTTAAAGTCGGCAGTTGACATGTTGCTTCACTGCTAGATGTTGTTTTACAAGTTCGTGTCATGTGTCGACAAAGTTTGCCATTCGCGGGGATGTTCCATTCTGAATTCCTCACCTTCTTCCTACTAACCCCGATAAGCATATATGTGCGCCCAGGGCGTCGGTCCGTGAATCTTCCGGACATGCAGTATGGACCGTGATAATACCCGAATCTTAGTGAGAGGTGAGACGATGAGAAGAGAACGCTGTTTCTGTGTCGGCTGCCATGGCCGCCGTGTTTGTGCGACCTTCAGCTTGACGACAGTTGTGCACGCAACACTTGCTGTCATGTTTATTGGTGCATAGTGTACACAACTAACGACAGCGAGTTTGTGACAGGACAAACAACGGGGAAGCGATTCGGCTCGAATTTCCCGACCGGCGATAGAATTGTCGTCCTTGCTGGCGAAGTCTCCACGACGCGCTAGAATGTCGGTGTACAATGTAGTACAATGTACATAGAGGCTGCTGCGGTGTTTTTGCAGACGTGCTGTTGCTGTGCGAGATGGCCATACAAGTGAGTACGCTTTCACATACAGCTGACAACTGATGTGTGTTGGCGACTCGCCCTGTTACTGACGGTGTGTTGGCGACTCGTCCTGTGTTACCGATGGTGTGTTGACGACTCGTCCTGTGTTACTGATGGCATGCTGGCGACTCGCCCTGTGTTACTGACGGTGTGTTGGTCACTCGCCCTGTGTTACCGATGGTGTGTTGGCGACTCGTCCTGTGTTACTGACGGTGTGTTGGCGACTCGTCCTGTGTTACTGACGGTGTGTTGGCGACTCGTCCTGTGTTACCGATGGTGTGTTGGTGACTCGTCCTGTGTTACTGATGGCATGCTGGCGACTCGCCCTGTGTTACCGATGGTGTGTTGACGACTCGCCCTGTGTTACTGACGGTGTTTGGCATGCTGTGTTACGCGTGTGTTTCACTCGCCCTGTGTTACTGACGGTGTGTTGACGACTCGCCCTGTGTTACCGATGGTGTGTTGACGACTCGCCCTGTGTTACTGACGGTGTGTTGGTCACTCGCCCTGTGTTACTGACGGTGTGTTGGTCACTCGCCCTGTGTTACCGATGGTGTGTTGACGACTCGCCCTGTGTTACCAACTGTGTGCGGGATGCAGGTACACTTCTCCCTGCACAATTTCGCATGGGGTCCTGTTCACCGCCGTAGTTTGTGCGTTTCGCAGTGAACGCAGCGCGCGCGGAGGCGATCTCTGACCTTTGGTACGTGCTTGTCGACTCTGCCGGCACATTCCCAGCATGATTAAACTCACTTGTCGATCTGGGGCGGCAGATTGCCAGCATAATTAAGGCACCGACGCGACTAACCTGTGCATCGGTGACGCTGATGTGAACTGATGGCCATGCATGCAGAGCAAGCTGACTAATAATGCTGGAAATTGTTACGACAAAGCATGTGCTTGAGCGCCGGATGTTTGCGAAATACACGACAAACTGTTACCTGATGACTAGCGGATCTAGGAGGGGGGGGAGGCATGGAGGCCGTGGTCTGAAGTTGGTGCGAAATGGTAGGTTTGTCCACTCAGAATGGGAACTCTAAACCGACGTCGAGATATCAGTGTGATGGCACATACCAGGGTATATTTGAGAAATTGTCACTGAAGGACGACGACGGCAGAATATGCATAAAATTTTGTCGGGATCGGCGAAGTCGGTCCAAAGAAATGAATAAATTTGCGGATCACCAGGGAGATTTTTCACCTAGCTGGCAGGATAAAATGCAATCTCACATCCGGCACCGAAGTTTGTGAAAATATGGGAAGCTGAATATGGAACGTTTCCTGAAATGAAATAAATTATAATTGCATATATTCAGAATACTCCGCCAATCCCAACACCCTACATTATGAATGCGATGTTGCATCAGAGACGTTCTTGAAAAAATTGTGTAGGTATGGGCCTAGGTTTTTGAAAAGTAGTGGACCTTTGGGACCACCCTTGGGCATTTGGGTCCACCCACGAAGGCAATGGGCGGGCCCAGATAGATTGGGGGCATACCACACAGGGTCCCATGTTAAAAGTCGAAATTATGGGGATGGGGGCAGGCAAGTGCCCCAAAAGCATATCAAGCTACACCCCTGAGTGTAGGCCATTGCAACAAAACAAGACGCCGCCGCTTCCTCAACGTTGTGGCCGGGTCTGGAGGGGTCGTGCTGGATCGCTCATAGCAGGAATCGTTGGACTGCATATTGGGGTGTATAACACATCACAGAACACGGGCTTCCGGCCATGTTGTGGTGCCAGACAATGGGAAATCAACTAAAATGAGGACATATGTCTCTACATCGTTCAGACGCCATTGACAGCCAAATAAGTGGTCTTGGAGCATACCAGTCGCACGAGCGTCACCCCGTCCTGCTGGGTCGCGAGCTGTACTGAACTGAAGTAGCAGAGCCGCCACAAGTGACCTGCGCGTGCCGCCCGACGGACGTCGTCGTTGGAGAGAGCCGACACCGACCGACGCTCCGCTGGGGAAGCAGCGTCGGGCTTGGCACTAGGCACGCAAACTGGCCAAGGATGCTCTATTTAATGTGATTGGTGGTAAACATAGACGAAATATACACCAGTCTAATCCATTTGATCGGCACAATTATAAAATGTTGCAACTTTTTATATATGAACTATTGGTGGATTTTTATTATATTTCTCCGCTAGGCTGCACACAGCTTTATTACATTTCCCCGCTAGGCTGCACACAGCTTTATTATATTTCCCCGCTAGGCTGCACACAGAGGTTTCCTAGGCTTCCCCGCTAGGCTGCATACAGCTTTATTATATTTCCCCGTTAGGCTGCACACAGCTTTCCATAGGACGTTGGTTAATTTTTATTATATTTCCCCGCTAGGCTGCACATAGCTTTATTATATTTCCCCGCTAGGCTGCACACAGCTTTATTATATTTCCCCGCTAGGCTGCACACAGCTTTCCATAGGAAGTTGCATGGCTGGCGCATGGTGAAAACGATTTTTCGTTCGAGGAAATAATTCGTAAGGGTTTCTGTTGCCATAGTAGCACTATAATTCTTCCGAATCCGGCGCCAAAAGCTGTTCTCCACTCCAAGCCGGTGGTCCAGGTCCGCCAGTGGAACTAATGCTCTTTCTCTCCACAATCAACGAGCCGTACCATAGCATTAGCCGGTGTTAATAGCATTAGCCGCGAACACCGATCAAGAAGCGTGCTGCTTTTAAATGCTCTACAACAAACAAACACGGAAACAAACAAACAAACACGGAAACTACCTGTAGTTTACAAAAAGACGCCAATATCAATTGGTTGGCACTTTGATGACAGCGTGCAAGAGATACATATGTAACTTAGTGTAGAATATTACATAAAATACAAGATCCAGCAAAAAAATGATGGTTTTGGAGTAGCTTCACGATGGCAGCTGACGAGGTCCATTAATTATTACGACGTTGAGATTATAGGCTACATGAGACAACACATACATGTACCGTTTTAACTTCCATACGTCAGCAAACAGGCAACATTAGCCTTGAATTTGTCTAGGAATCTCGCTGAAGGTTGGCAACAGATGAATCTCACCTCAACACGGTGGTCACATGTGTCAAAACGGTTGATATTTGTATTTCTGTAGATATTCGAGATCGCGTCCTCAGGATTACATACGAGAAACACGATAACCAAGTAAAAATGTAGAATACAACTAACGTTATGACTCATGGTTGGAGTAGGCCATGGTTACAGTAGTCACAGGCCTGCAGATAACATTCGCCATAGACCCACAGATAACGTTATGCATCATGGTTGGATTCGGCCAACAGGAGTCACACACCTGTTGATGAGATTCGTTACAGACGTGCAGACTGGTTGGTTTATTCCTTTATTATTCCTCATGGTTGGAGTCTACCATAGCTACAGTAGTCACAGACCTGTGGATAACATTCGCTACAGATCTGCAGATAATGTTTGACTCGTGGTTGGAGTCTGCCATAGTTACAGTAGTCACAGACCTGCAGATGACATGCGTTGCAGACTTGCAGATAGCGTTATGCCCCATGACTTGAGTAGGCCACAGTTGCAGTAGTCACATACGCCTGCAGATGGCATTCGATACTAATCTTTAATGATACCCTGAAATCCAAAACTCATGCAGCGGGCTATCATGATTTCGTTAAAAAATGGTATACTTTATGCTACTCGATGGCTACATGTGCCCAGTGCATCGCCACGAAATTCTTCCAGTGTGGGAGGGGGGGCAATGTTGGAAGGGGGCCTCCTGCTCCCCGAAAGGGGCCTCCTATTTTTTTAGGCTCTTGGTATGGTTCAAGAATGGGAATCATGATTTAATATTGATGTCTTGTTTGTTCTTGTCATGGTGCATCATTTACGCAAAACGCAATGGCAATAATCATTTTTTTTCGCTGAGAACTGAGCCATGCCAGGGTATGAATAAGCAAATGTGGATAAATACGTAAGTGCCAAAACAAACCAATGTCTTAATGCTTTCTCGACCAGAAGAATCTTCCCGTTGGCCTCTAGATTTCAAGCGAGCTGGTGGGGCTGGTGCTGAGCATATCTTAAAGATATCTCCCATTGATCAGCCCACTTCTATGTCCACCAAGTCTCACTGAATATAGCTACATTCACCACTATTGTTAGTCATTCCCACCAGCTTGATGTCACAAGTAAGCTTAAACGATCATTTCTCAGTCCTGGGACGATCATTTTGCGAAGGTGACAACGAGAAGTGGATTGAATTGGTTTTCTTATCGTCATCTTAGGGATTTGTTTATTTGTATAACATTTGGTGCTGGCTGTAAGGCACCTGGCACACAAGCTAAAATAATAAATCCTCAGCGAAGAAATTCATGGCAAGAACAAGCATTGAACAACAGTGCATAAACGACAATGCAACAATGCAACAATGGCAATGCAGAAATATTGCAAAACTGTGAAAATCCACGCCGTCACGCCCATGGTTTTCGCTGTGTTGCACCGTTTTGTAAATGACGTCGTTGAGAAGGTATTGAAGCTGGAAAGCTCTAATCATGCAGGCTGTAATCATAGAAGACAAGTTTGTAGGAAGAAAATGCATTTATAAACATCATTCCTCCAAATTTGTACCGGGCATCGGTGTTGTTTTGTATGCTTGTGAGGGGGAATTTGCCACCTCAATGTTGGCTTTGCCGCATGTTTCTGAAAATTATTGGGAGACCAGTGGCGTACCTATATTTGCGTCAAGGGGGAGGGTGGGAAACCTATTTGGAGGGGTCCACCTACCCCATTGAAAAAGTCCTCGGATTTCGACCACTATTTTGTCAAAGGGGACCTTTTTAAACAAAATAATTAGTGGTCAACTGAATTGTCATATGGAGGGGCCTAATCTACCACTACCGCTTCTGATTCGTCGGATTTCAACCCTAACTCCCCCACCTTGCTAGAATGTTTTCTTTTGGTATCCCGTGATAAGTCACCTCACACTGCTGAAATTACACCTGTACAAATCACTTTAAAATGTAAAATTTCCTAATTTCAGACATTCCAGTTCATAGCGCCCGGTCGCCACGACGCCAACGTTCGTGCACATGCACACCCATCTTGCGCATTCGGCGCATTCGCCATACTTCGTGCGATGCTACGGCTTCTGCTAGGCCTGCTATATCTTGCTAATTGCTGCCACATGATAGACTTGTGCCATATTTGACGTGATGCAATGCTTCGTATGGACGTTCGCTGCGAAAATTCCATTAATTAAATTTGATCATTAGTTCCCTTTTTCGAACATTTTATGGTGGTTAAGAAATGCGGATACACGCTGAGCTTTGATGCACCTCATATCTTTGATTAAACATGCTCCCAGATTGGCTACCGGACCGAGACCCTGCCTCAGTGTTCATTTGTTTTACCCGTTTCGTCTTTCTTCGTCTACGGATGTGTCTTAGGGCTTCAATCCATTCTTGTTAGGAGCCCAACACATTTTGGAAACCCCTGCTCGTTTTAGGGTTTCTTTGCGTTTTTGTGCACCGATGATTTTTTTTTAGGTGTCGGGGCGCTTTCAAAAATCCCGATGTGTTTATTTAGAGCTCGGTCTTTTTGTTCATTGTGGGGCCATGCTGCTTTTTTCGGCCCCAGTCTCTTTTTCAGGCCCTTGTGCAGTCGCCCCTGTGTGCCTTAAGAGCTTCAGGTTTTTTTTAACAGCTTCCGGTATGTTTATTTAAGGCTGCAACGCATGTTTTAAGGCCCTGTTGCTTTTTGCGAGACTGTGCGCTTTGGAGGGCCAGTTGCACTTTCGGCCCCCGTTGTGCTCTTAGGGTCCCGCTTCTGACGCATATTTGTGGGGCCCGAATGCAATTTTGGGGCTTCGGTGCGATTTGTCTGGGTCCCAGCGCGACTTATCGCGCCCAGGCGCGTGGTTCCGGGAACCCAACGCTAGGTTCCTGGGCTCAACGCGATTTTTGTGGATCTCTTCTGAATTTTCTTTAAAGTCCGAATCCCGGCATGATGCTTGGAGCCCCCGGCGCCATGTTTTTGTATCTCACCTCAATTTGTTCTTCGAGCTCCGGTATGTTTTTCTGGACCGTACGCGATTTGTGAAGGCATCTGATGATATGTTTGTTGCTCCAGAGCCATTTTCCTGATCCGGACAGTTATTTTTTGGAATCCCTCCTTATTTTGGAAGGTTCCGGCTTGATTTTTTTGGAGGCATACCGATACGATTTTTGGGGTTACACTGTGCTTATGTGGGGCCCTAGAGGCCAATTTTTGGGAGCCCCGACGTGAATGTTTGATGCCCAGACCAAATTTTTGGGACTACTGGTGGGAATTGTGGGTCCCGATCGCGATATTTGGGGAACCGGTTCGACTTTGCGGGGCGCGTTGTACTTAGCTGTGACCCCAACGCGATCTTGGCGGTTCCTGTTGCTGATTTTCGGGCCTCGAAGCGAGTTTTCTGGGCCCGCCGTATTTATCGGGTCAGCCCCCTGCACGAATTCTGGTGGACCGACGCGAATTTGTGTGGCCCCAGTGCAATTTATTGAGGCCACGGCACGATTCTTGGGAGCTTATCCCTCTTAGGAGAGAGGGGACATTTGCCCCTTTGATATGCAACTGCGGCCACCGAAGGGTTTTTTCAGCCGATGGCACCTTTCGGAGTGTAAAAGCCTTCCGGGTAATTTTTTCCGGACCTGTTCTTAATTTGGTTGGTTATTGGTTTTACGACACATCGACCGTTGAGTCATTTAGCGTCGCCAATCTCTCACGCCGATTGGTCGCGGGCGAAGAGTAGAGACAGGTGAGACTCGAACCCACAACCTTTCGATTGTGAGACGATCATCTTACCCCTAGACCACTCGTCGCCCCTGTTCTTAATTTGCCGGTGCTGGGGTCGATTCGGTCGAGTCTTGGTGTGAACTTTTTGGACATCGAGTTCTATCTTTTCAAAGGTCCTTATGTGATATTTTTGGATCCCGGTAAGATTCTTCGGTCTCCCGGTGCGATTTTGTTTTCTCTCGATGCCCTGACGCGTTTTTTGTTTTCGGTGCCCAACTGGTTTTGGGGGGACTGACCCGATTTTTGAGGCCGTAGAGTGACATTCCGATTGATAATTTATTTGTTTGGGCAGCTGCAACTTTTGGGGGCTGGCGCGACCTTTTGGGCCCCATTGTGATTTTCAAGGGCTGCGACGCGACTTTTTTGAGTCAATGCAATCTTGTGTGACCCGACGGCATTTGCTTGGATCACTAGCGCGAGTTTTAGCGACCTCGAGACTTTTTGGGCGTCCAACACGCTTTGGAGGCTTTTGGCGTCATTGTTATGGCCCCAGAGTGATCATCCATGTCCGGATTGTTTTTCCTCGCCCCGGCTTCATTTGTGTGCCAATGAGACTGTTAGGGAACGGTACGGCCTGTCGTGGCCCTAGCGTGATTTTCATGGTCCGAGCGTTACTTTTTGGTACCTCCAGGCTCAGCGTGATTTTCAAGGGAACCGGCCAGCTCTTTTTGGGACAATGTCGTGATTCTCAAGTACCCCGGCACGACTCCTACAATTGCCTAGGGGCTTCTTGCAAAGTATATACCTCCTCTCGCGTCTTAGGTGTCTCGTCCCATTTCCTGGAGCCTCTTTACCGGCTTTGGATGTCTTCTCGTGTCCTACCCTCCTCCATATTCAATGACCCCCTCTCCCATCTTGGAGGGTCTCCTCCTACATCCTGGAGCCCCTTGAACATGGCATGGGCCTCCTCTCATGTTCCAGGGACATCCTCTGCCAAATTAGTGGCCTCCTGCCAAGCCTCGTGGGCCTCCTCCTTTGTCCTGGCAAAGCCTACCCGTCTTGGGGGCATCTTCAATTTTGGGAACCTCACCTCCTTCCATACCTGCTACCACTCACATCTTAACGGGGACAAATCGCCACTTTTCAGAAATTTCAGAAATCAGAAATCTTTGTCTGTCTGTCTGTCTGTCTGTATGTCTGTATGTCTGTTTGTCTGTCTGTCTGTCTGTCTGTCTGTCTGTTTGTCTGTCTGTCTGTCTGTCTGTATGTATGTGTCGCTTCGGCACATGCTGTGTCAAAAGGGCCGGGCGGATTTCGCTAAAATTTTATCATGTGATGGGCCGGTTCGGCAAACAAATTATGGCGGTAGTTTCGGGTTTCACGGGTCACGTGGGCACCTGCCACATGTAGTCAACTGGGATCATGTCGATATCAGTTAGCCAGGGCCACAAGTCATACGAAGATGAAACTTTTATCTATTTTCTATCGGTAGGATGATTCAACGCATGTTGTATCAAAAGGGCTGGGCGGATTTCGCTCAAATTTTCCCGCGCTGTGCACCCAGTGCTGTGTTATTTCGTATATTTAAATGAAGTTAGGAAAGGGGAGGGTAGGTCAGATCAAATGAAGTCTGCTTAGGTTGGGTCAGGTCATGTTAGGTTAGGTTAGGTTATGTCTGGTAGGATCATGTTAGGTTAGATTAGGTTGGGTTAGGTTAGGCTAAGTTGGGCTAGGTGAAGTTAGCTAAATTTTAGTTAGCTCGGTTCAAATCCGCTCGGTAGGGAGTGGTAGATAACTTGCACGGTCGGTGCGGAAGCATTGATAAACTTTTACGGTTTTGAGCACATCAACACGGTAGTGGGGCTGATGTACATCCAATTCAAAATCGTGGATAGAATTTGGAGTAACTGAGCCACGAGAAATCTCTATCGAAGATGTAATGCATGACGGTCGGATTTCCCTAGTTTGCCACCACCGCCGGACGGATTTCGCTCAACGTTTCACACGTGATGCGCCAGTTCGGCGGATGGATTATTACGGTGGTTTCGGATTGCGCGTGTCACGTGGGCACGTGCCACGTATCGTCAACTGGGGTCATGCCGACATCAGTTAGCCAGGGCTACAGCATATACCACAACTCGCACGAATATGAAACTTCTTGGAAGACGCGCCCGATAGGAACTGCGTGTTTTTGTGGTCAGCGGCCGGGTGCACTGTACCGTGTGACCGTCAGGCGTGTGAAACTATTTTGAGTTGGGCACCTCCGACCTGAGAGCGGCACGTACTAGAGCTATTAAATTCGGTGAGCGTGTAGCCCGTCATTGGGGCTATCTGGCCATGTGTAATTTGTAGGAGTGAGCGAAGCGCAGCGCGTGCCATGCTCTGAACATTCGCGCAACACCCAGACGCCTGGGGCTGGGGCTTCCTCCGACGCAAAACGCGACCGCCACATATTGGCGCCCGGCTCGGCTCACATCGCAGGGAACGAGGGATGTGCGACTCCACGCGAAAACCCACAGTGTTGGCTACACTTTAGGCACGATTTCAGTGCGATCGAGCCAATAAGCTGCACGTGAGCGATATCGATGTGATGGGAGAATTGGTTGCGCCGAAGTCCTCAGTCGTCAATTGGTTTAGCGTGTGAAACGTGGATTTCTACTTCCGAATATGATCAATTGTAAGGCACCGAATTCAGCTGTGTCATAGGGAGTATTGAAATGAAGTTGGAAAATGGCAGTGTAGGTTAAATCAAATTAGGTCTGATCAGATCAGGTCAGGTCAGTTCATGTTAGGTTAGGATAGGTTTGGTGAGTTTGGGTTAGGTTAGGTTTGGTTGGGTTTGTTTGTGTTGGGTTGGGTTTGTTTGTGTTGGGTTGGGTTGGTTTGTGTTGGGTTGGGTTGGTTTGTGTTGGGTTGGGTTGGGTTGGGATATATTAGGTTAGGCTGGGTTAGTTTAGGCTAGTGCAGATTAGTGAACTTCGCGCTACGTCGGTTCAGATCAGCTCGAGGATGGGGCAGTATTCTGCACGATCTATGCGTAAGCTAAGCATACCTTTGCGGTCAGTCGCACTTGCTGCCACGACAGCCAAGCTACCGTGAGAAGGATCTGCTAGGTGAATGTAATTTACGCTGCATACCGGGAATTGTAGCCGTGTTATAAGGAGAATGGAGATGAAGTTTGAAAAGAGCAGGGAAAGTCAGATCAAATGAGGTTTGCTTAGGTCAGTTCAGGTCATGCTACGTTAGGTTATCATAGGTTAGGTTAGGTTATGCTAAGTTTCGTTAGATTACGTTAGTTTAAGTTAGCTGAGGTTAGCAAATTTTCGATTACCTCGGTTCAAAACCGCTCGGGAAGTGGGTTGTTGATAACCTACACGGTCCATGCGCATTGAGGTGCTTACGATTTTGAACACACCAACTTGGTAGTGGGGTTGGTGTGCATCTAGTTACAGCTGGACTGACCTGCCAGGGTTAGATTGTGTCGGATGGCAACAAAGAACCGTTTCAGGCGGGAAAAGCAGCACCTGCGATCGAGTTTGTGACGTCATTATAACATGACTTGGCATGGCACCTGAAAGCAGATATATTTATACTTAACCTATGCATACCTCACGGGTACGGATGTTTTTGGCAACCGATGTACCGATTTCATAACGACTTGTACATGTTTTCCAGTCCTAAGCGGTCATCATATTTTATTGAAATGAATAATATCACAATGATCCACAATGACCTGGTTAAGGTCACATGGTAAATAATTACTTCTGGTACACCAACTACACCTGTATTGATTTCCAAGCATATATTGGTCAGATTGTATCTTATGACAAGAAGTAACAGTTTAAGAAGACAAAAACAAAGCCTACAAACTACTTTATGACGTCATTGGAAGATGACCTAAGATTATTTTTCGGTAGATATTTTCCACAACGTACCCTAGGTTCTCATATGAAGGTACTGAAAGTATAAAACTGCTGTCTCAATTGGTTTGGCTGTTGTGAAGATAAACAAAAGGGGAAGCCTCCTGTACCTCGCGAGTTAAGCGGGCCAGTCCATCTATAACACTAGTCGTTAGTCTCAGTGGCGAGCCGCTCCTGTCTCCACATAGTGCACTTAATCCATGATTCAAGCTTCCAGACACAGCCACATGCCACACTCTCTGCCTGAACCAGGCACCTCGTTGACACTCCACACCAGCCACACTCTCTGACCCCCTGCTCGGAACAGCCTTCGCCAGCCCCGGCGCCGGAGGGGTGGGAGACGGGAACCGAAACCAGGGGAGAGCGGTCGAAACAGCAGGACGGCGGCGCGGCGGCGGAGCCACCGTCGGCCCGATTGCCGGCTCACCTCCATCGATCTGGGCGAGCCAACAGACGCCGCTGGCCACCCGCCCGTCGGACCGACGCTCTTTTCAATGACGAACGGCGCCGGCCCCGGCAGACACGTGCCCCAGCCAGGCTCTGGCGTGGCTCAGCCCGTGCCGGCCCCAGCAGACACGTGCTGACACGTGCCGGCCCCGATAGACACGTGTTGACACGTGTCGGCCCTGACAGACACGTGCTGGCATGTGCCGATCATGACAGACAAGTGCTGACACGCACCGACCCTGGCAAACACGTGCCCCGACTGACAAGTGCTCTGCCAGACACGTGCTCCAGCTAGGCTCTGGCGCGGTTCAGCCGCCAGCCGAAATGGTGGGCCCGGCCGGGCTGTGTTGCCACTGGAGGAGAGGTGGCTCCCCATGTTGCCACTGGAGGAGAGCTGGCTCCCCGTGTTGCCAATGGAGGAGAGCTGGCTCCCCGTGTTGCCACTGGAGGAGAGGTGGCTCCCCGTGTTGCCACTGGTTTGGTTTGGTTATTGGTTTTTACGACACGTCGACCGTTGAGTCATGTAGCGTCGCCAATCTCTCACGCCGATTGGTCGCGGGCGAAGAGTAGCGACAGGTGAGACTCGAACCCACAACCTTTCGATTGTGAGACGAGCATCTTACCCCTAGACCACTCGTCCCCCGTGTTGCCACTGGAGGAGAGCTGGCTCCCCGTGTTGCTACTGGAGTAGAGGTGGCTCCCCGTGTTGCCACTGGAGGAGAGGTGGCTCCCCGTGGCACGGCATAGACGTGCGCGTGCCCGACCGGAGATACCACAGATGCTAGCGCAACCGAAACTTCAGAATGGAGAGGGCGTATTTACTTCTACGGGCCAAGCTCAATGCCCTCTCGACACCACAAGAAACCTATTTCGGCCCCATGAGAGTACCAATGTTTGAAAACTGTGTGGACACCTAAAAAACATTTGAACGAGATCGTGCAGTATGAAAATTGCCAGGAATAAAATATTTGAGACTGTTACAAGCTTATGACCTACTTAACAGATATTTTGATATTCCTCTCAGGAATTTCGCCCAAGGGGTAAAATTCCATAAAGGGACTGAAATTCTGAGTATCTGAAGATTTAGCCTTAATCAGAGTTCAGGGCTTAGTCCTTATTATATTAAAGTATCGAGTGACTGTTGTGGCGCCTGGGCTGCTGTTGGCGGCTCCTGGTTGCTGGCCCCTGGGGGAATGTTGGGCGTTCTATGTTGTTGAGGGACTACCAGCCCACTGTTGGAGCCTGTGGGAGGGGACCTGCGCTGGTGCTAGGCATATATTTGGGTACTATTGGGCATTTAAGTCTTTGTTGGAGATCACAAGGTATTGTGGGACTGCCATTGCGGTGCCCCAGATAAAGTAGACACTATATACCCTAACATTACACAGTGCAACAGTACACAGCATATACCCTGACAATAGACAGTAGATACCCTGACAGAGTGGCAGTGTATCCGAACATCTTGCTTGCACTAACCCAGGAAGAGGTGTTGAGTGTAGATTCCGTTCTAGATCTTACCTATTCAACTATGGGTGGGCACAAGTTAGCATTGAAACATACATTGGACAAGTTAGCATTGGAGGTCGGAGGGGCATGTGCTGTGTCCTTCCGAAAATATTCAAAAATGGTGCCCGTTCTTGGATGTCTAGAAAGAGTCCTTGGCGTTCCCGGAGGCGCTAGGAGCGTCATCAGCGAACTGAGAACTCAGAGCTCGTCGTCAGTGCCGGTGCCAGGGCTTGTTGCGGAGGCCCCGGACCCCTCCCGCTGGGCGTTGACCCCATCAGATCACGCAATTGCCACTCGGACCCGAGCTCTGTGCTCACGTGTCCCGGGCCTCAGCAAGCCGGCTGCCAACTGACACATAACCCAGTCAACTGGTCAACACGTGCAAGCGGAAACAGCGACCTCACCCCTCTCTTCCAAGCGCAGGAGATGATGCCACGGCTTATTGCAATTCAAACCAACTGAGCCATCGAGGCGGCAATCAACATTGTTGCTTTTAAATTGCCGATCCAATCATGCTTAATGCGTCTGCCTGAGTGGACCATCCATCAGCAGCCAATAAATCAATGACCAATCTAAATGGACATGACAGCAGCTCGACGCCAAGCCCGGAACACACAGTGGTCGGCCGGAGGAAGTCGGCTGACCACCGGCGTGTCTGGCAGCTGGAGACTCGTGTACCTCACGGCGGCGACCGCCTGCAGCCCTGCCTCTGCCGCTCCCGCCAACGCAGCGACACAGAGCGAGAGAGAGAGAGAGAGAGAGAGAGAGAGAGAGAGAGAGAGAGAGAGAGAGAGAGAGAGAGAGAGAGAGAGAGAGAGAGAGAGAGATATATATATATATATATATATATATATATATATATATATATATATATATATATATATATATATATATATATATATATATATATATATATATATATATATATATATATATATATATATATATATATATATATATATATATATATATATATATATATATATATATATATATATATATATATATATATATATATATATATATATATATATATATATATATATATATATATATATATATATATATATATATATATATATATATATATATATATATATATATATATATATATATATATATATATATATATATATATATATATATATATATATATATATATATATATATATATATATATATATATATATATATATATATATATATATATATATATATATATATATATATATATATATATATATATATATATATATATATATATATATATATATATATATATATATATATATATATATATATATATATATATATATATATATATATATATATATATATATATATATATATATATATATATATATATATATATATATATATATATATATATATATATATATATATATATATATATATATATATATATATATATATATATATATATATATATATATATATATATATATATATATATATATATATATATATATATATATATATATATATATATATATATATATATATATATATATATATATATATATATATATATATATATATATATATATATAGAAGAGAGAGAGAGAGAGAGAGAGGAGAGAGAGAGAGAGAGAGAGAGAGAGAGAGAGAGAGAGAGAGAGAGAGAGAGAGAGAGAGAGAGAGAGAGAGAGAGAGAGAGAGAGAGAGAGAGAGAGAGAGAGAGAGAGAGACCAAGCCATCGTCGCGCGGTGCCCCGGTTAGGGATCACAGGTAGATTGAGGAATGGAGAGGAGGCGACAGTGTCGGCGGTACTGGCCCGATCGATTGGTTAGTGGCTAAAAACACGCCATTGGCATACGAGGGTAGTATCAGTTTGTAGGCCGTTGCACCGTGTGGATTGGCCTCGTCACCTGGGCTGGGAAATGCGGGCTGCCGGCGGGAACGTTACACCGTGTGGAACGGCCTCGTCACCTGGGCTGGGAAATGCGGGCTGCCGGTGGGAACGTTGCACCGTGTGGATTGGCCTCGTCACCTGGACAGGGAAATGCGGGCTGCCGGTGGGAACGTTACACCGTGAACGTTACACCGTGTGGAACGGCCTCGTCACCTGGGCTGGGAAATGCGGGCTGCCGGTGGGAACGTTACACCGTGTGGAACGGCCTCGTCACCTGGACAGGGAAATGCGGGCTGCCGGTGGGAACGTTACACCGTGTGGATTGGCCTCGTCACCTGGACAGGGAAATGCGGGCTGCCGGTGGGAACGTTACACCGTGTGGAACGGCCTCGTCACCTGGGCTGGGAAATGCGGCTGCCGGCGGGAACGGGCGGCCTCACCTCGGATCAGATGTGACGGCCTGTCGCTTTTTCCGCCGATTGTCCATTCAATCAGAGGCGATCGGCCAACGACACCGAGCTTGGCTGCCTTCCGTCCCGCTGTCTGCCTCAACGACAGAACTGAACGCCTCAACGTGCGCAAATGCAGCAGTCGGCGGCGGCCAATAGGCGGACGGACGTCGCAGTCATCTGCTCAGTGTGTGGCCATCGAACTCTGCATCGCGCCACATACCACATGCAGCACACGAATTCGAAACATGTTTCCTCCATTCAGCATCGGCTGCACTAGATAGTGTAGAGTATGCCTTCAGGTTCACGCTTGATGCATGATCTGCTTCTCATCAGGCTTATCGTGTTGCTCTCGATTTGCTTCTTTGTATTTTCCCAGCAGTTTTACTAGAAGGGCGGGGCGAGTGTTTCATGCGCTTCCCGGAATTCCTTCTTAGTGAGTGTCTAACCGACAACATCGCAATACTGGTGGTCAGTTTCTTTAAAAGTAGGTGGACCATTTACAACTGGATGAGCTTGTCACGGTTTATTTAGAGCATGAACGAGCCCCGAGTGAGCTTATCTTCCATATATATATATATATATGTGTGTGTGTGTGTGTGTGTGTGTGTACAAGAAAGGCTCATCTGAACGACCAGATCCGGTCCGAACATCCGAACATTTAGATTGCACTTTTTTCTCTCTTTTTTTTACAGCGTTTGACGTTGTAATGTCATTGCACACACTTAGTGACTTCCCATCAAACTTAGTTTGTGGCATTGCTTAGACCTGCTTTTAATTTGTATGGTTAGCATATTTCATCGCTGTATTCCTTTGAAGTGATCAGACTGTTTTATTCAAACAAAAGATCCTATGTGGGACTTTGCGTTGGCCGGGCCGGTGCCAACTCGGCCAGCCTTCGATCGCGCGGTTAGGTCATGTCACGTGACCTCGTGCTCTGAAAGGTCCGGAGACCACGTCGCCAGTGTCAGTTTAGTGGAGGGTGCCGAGCTGGACGGCTGTGTGGGGCATATGCCAAGCAGGAAGGCTGTGGGACAAAGACGACCGCTATACATCACGACTCCCATGCTAATTCGACAGCTCGGCATTGTGTATTTGAGTTTCAAGTACCTACCTACATCATATTTGATAAGGGAGCTCGATTTGTCAAGCATGCAGCCAATTTAAGCTGGAGCGCATTGCTTCACAACGTGGATATGGCGAAACTGGAGGCACAATCACAACACACACGCAGAACACAATGCATCCGCACTCGTCTGTCGGTCGTGGGACACACATTCCACATTGGAATGTGTGTCCCACGGTCATGGGGCACACATTCCACATCGGAATGCATTGTGTCGAATAGTCGACATTGCCTGTACTTATTTCTGTCATGACTGTATTTCTGTGAAAATTACAATGAAAAAGTGACAAACTTTAAGGGAGCATGGGAATTATTTATTGCATATTTGGCCTTTAGGGCGTCTGAGCTGCTATTGATTAACTAGCGATCAGGAGGCATACAATATAAAACGAGTATAGCGCTATAGTTCTTGAATCACAAGGAAATATTTAATGAACTTTAAGGTATACATCAGGTAATGCGAATATAACGGGATAGTTATTCAACAGCGGATATGCTTGAAAGAAGAGTAAAACATATTCACCATGCAAGAGTACCATGCTGTGCGTGGTAACTGCTATTTTGGGTAAGCGACCACCAGGCAGAACCACATTTTCACACTCTCCAGGGTAGAGTTACCCATGTATGACGAATGACGTCAACGCAAAAACCCACGTATGGCATGCATGACGAGTGGTGTGAACACGTGTAGATACATACAGAGCGGAACACACAGTCGGTGAGTGGCGTGAACACGTGTGTATATGTACACAGCGGAACACACAGTCGGTGAGTGGTGTGAACACGTGTAGATATATACACAGCGGAACACACAGTCGGTGAGTGGCGTGATCACGTGTGTATATGTACACAGCGGAACACACAGTCGGTGAGTGGCGTGATCACGTGTGTATATGTACACAGCGGAACACACAGTCGGTGAGTGGCGTGATCACGTGTGTATATGTACACAGCGGAACACACAGTCGGTGAGTGGCGTGAGCACGTGTGTATATGTACACAGCGGAACACACAGTCGGTGAGTGGGGTGAGCACGTGTGTATATGTACACAGCGGAACACACAGTCGGTGAGTGGCGTGATCACGTGTAGATATATACAGAGCGGAACACACAGTCGGTGAGTGGCGTGATGACGTGTGTATATGTACACAGCGGAACACACAGTCGGTGAGTGGTGTGAACACGTGTAGATATATACACAGCGGAACACGCAGTCGGTGAGTGGCGTGAGCACGTGTGTATATGTACACAGCGGAACACACAGTCGGTGAGTGGTGTGAACACGTGTAGATACATACAGAGCGGAACACGCAGTCGGTGAGTGGCGTGAGCACGTGTGTATATGTACACAGCGGAACACACAGTCGGTGAGTGGCGTGAGCACGTGTGTATATGTACACAGCGGAACACACAGTCGGTGAGTGGCGTGAACACGTGTAGATATGTACACAGCGGAACACACAGTCGGTGAGTGGCGTGATCACGTGTGTATATGTACACAGCGGAACACACAGTCGGTGAGTGGCGTGATCACGTGTGTATATGTACACAGCGGAACACACAGTCGGTGAGTGGTGTGAACACGTGTAGATACATACAGAGCGGAACACACAGTCGGTGAGTGGCGTGAACACGTGTGTATATGTACACAGCGGAACACACAGTCGGTGAGTGGCGTGATCACGTGTGTATATGTACACAGCGGAACACACAGTCGGTGAGTGGCGTGATCACGTGTGTATATGTACACAGCGGAACACACAGTCGGTGAGTGGCGTGAACACGTGTAGATATATACAGAGCGGAACACGCAGTCGGTGAGTGGCGTGAGAACGTGCAGTTATGTACACAGCGGAACACACAGTCGGTGAGTGGCGTGAACACGTGTGTATATGTACACAGCGGAACACACAGTCGGTGAGTGGTGTGAACACGTGTAGATATGTACACAGCGGAACACACAGTCGGTGAGTGGTGTGAACACGTGTAGATATGTACAGAGCGGAACACGCAGTCGGTGAGTGGCGTGAGCACGTGTGTATATGTACACAGCGGAACACACAGTCGGTGAGTGGCGTGAACACGTGTAGATATGTACACAGCGGAACACACAGTCGGTGAGTGGCGTGATCACGTGTGTATATGTACACAGCGGAACACACAGTCGGTGAGTGGTGTGAACACGTGTAGATATATACACAGCGGAACACACAGTCGGTGAGTGGCGTGAACACGTGTAGATATGTACACAGCGGAACACACAGTCGGTGAGTGGTGTGAACACGTGTAGATACATACAGAGCGGAACACGCAGTCGGTGAGTGGCGTGAGCACGTGTGTATATGTACACAGCGGAACACACAGTCGGTGAGTGGCGTGAGCACGTGTGTATATGTACACAGCGGAACACACAGTCGGTGAGTGGCGTGATCACGTGTGTATATGTACACAGCGGAACACACAGTCGGTGAGTGGCGTGATCACGTGTGTATATGTACACAGCGGAACACACAGTCGGTGAGTGGCGTGATCACGTGTGTATATGTACACAGCGGAACACACAGTCGGTGAGTGGTGTGAACACGTGTAGATACATACAGAGCGGAACACACAGTCGGTGAGTGGCGTGATCACGTGTGTATATGTACACAGCGGAACACACAGTCGGTGAGTGGCGTGATCACGTGTAGATATGTACAGAGCGGAACACACAGTCGGTGAGTGGCGTGATCACGTGTGTATATGTAACAGCGGAACACACAGTCGGTGAGTGGCGTGATCACGTGTGGATACGCGTACAGCGGAACAAACCGTTGGCCGCCAACCCCTGCTCGAGTACATTTGTCTTCCAGGTGCACGCCGACGATCGGTTTCCGTCAGAGATGTCCTGCCAACGAGCTGGTTAAGCAAGGTAGCGAACCCCGAGATGCGTTGAAGCCCGGTAAGCCTATGGTTGAAATTTGCATATCCAGTCGCGCTCCAGTCTGCACCTGTCAGAGTGGGTGAGGAGTCCTGATCAGCCAGGCTCTTCCATCACCAGGGGCACTCGTTGCCGGAAATATGCATAATGAATGTATAATTTAAGGTATGTATAATATATAACTATAATGAGTGCCGCCATTGGAATCGCTGGCACAATTGTGCTGCAGTGACAGTGGCATGCTGCCATAATAGGAGCGTCATCTCACTGAAAATGGGTCATTCGAGCCACAGTATGAGCGCCTTCTCACTGAAAATGTGTCATTCGAGCCACAGTATGAGCGCCCTCTCACTGAAAATGTGTCATTCGAGCCAGAGTATGAGCGCCCTCTCACTGAAAATGTGTCATTCGAGCCAGAGTATGAGCGCCCTCTCACTGAAAATGTGTCATCTGACCCGACACGGGTGCTCCTGTCCAACCGTGTGACAATTGGTGGCGTCGAACTCACCGGATACACTACACGTATGGCGACAGCCAGAGTCAGAGTCAGAGTCAGATTTATTGAGGCCTCCACAATAATATGGTTTTTCAGCGCTCTCGTCAATACATTGCTGTAAAACTATATACATAATCCTACTTCTCGTGTCAATCTTGGTCAATCTTGGTCAATCGAGTCAATCTTGGTCAATCAGAAATCAAAGCCACGGGCGTTGATTTCTGAAAACTACTGGGGAAGGGGCGGGGGGAAAATACGTGAAGGCAATGAGCAGGTCCAAATGGATTGGGAGCGGGCGCCCTCCAGTGTTCCATGTTAAAAGTTAAAATTATGGTGGGGGGGGAGGGAAAGCCAACATTAAGGGGCACTTGCCATTTCAAAAGCTCATGAAACAACACCCCCGGTGACAGCCATGCACCACATACTGGCGAACGCGGTCCACCTCGTGATATCACCGCATGCTTGGTAATACCTGCTTATTGGTCGCAACCGTTCAGATTTTGCCACGGCTTTCACCCCCACCCCACCCTGCAGAGGTACATCAATTAAAAAACTTGGAGCAGACATTGCCCTAGGCAGAAATATATTATTAAAAGATCAGCGACAGCATCTAGTCAGTTGTTAGTGATTTGGGCTTGAGGGCGCCCTAACCGGTCAGCATCTAAGTCTAATTTGCCACGAACAAGCCTTGTGACCGCACCTTTCTTCTGTTCCCGGAAACGAAGAAAACCCTACCGCAGGCAGTTCCAGTGCAATGCCGATCTGCCGTCGGTACCATCTTGCCCTGCTACCGGCCAGGGCTCCTGGCGATATTAAGCCTGACAACCGGTGTGCACCAGCTGCGCAATACACGCCTGTTTTGCGTTCGAGTTGTTCGGCTGTATTTGGGAAATCACAATATACGTAAATACAACACTTTAGTTGGATTGCGTTGCGAGCGGTAAAATGATTAGAATATTCACCATTATGACAATGTTGGTTGGTTATTGGTTTTACGACACGTCGACCGTTGAGTCATGTAGCGTCGCCAATCTCTCACGCCGATTGGTCGCGGACGAAGAGTAGCGACAGGTGAGACTCGAACCCACAACCTTTCGATTGTGAGACGAGCATCCTACCCCTAGACCACTCGTCCCCCCCATTAAGACAATGCATCGCCTCCGGGAGTTAATGCGATTCGTGCAGCGTACCAACAGACTGAGGTTCTTCAAATAAAAGTTTCCTTTTCCGGCCATATTTGTCAGCTCTCGCACAAAACATCCTTCATCTATCCGCATTTGGAATTCGAGAAGGTGCCCGAACACAAAACATATCAGGCCCGTACCCGACAATAAATAACACCTTTCCTTGCGCTAATTTCAGGTAACGGGCTATTTCTTCTTTCCCTTTTTACCAGACTTCGGCGCCACTTCATTGGGATCCTTCCCTTCGGCAGAAGCCAGCTGCTTCTTCAGATCCATCAGCACAGCGACTTGGGCAGCGATCTGCTGCTTATCCGCTCCCGAGCCCTTCAGTTTGCGCACCACGTCGCCTTGTGCAGCCACTTCAGCCGTCAAACGTGCCACCTCGGCCGCACTAGCGCCGCCTGGTGGTACCGCATTACTGCCACCAGATGACGCCGCACTAGCGCCGCCTGGCGAACCTGCCAATGCCGCAGAGGCCGCCGCCAGCTGGCTCTTCAGGTCGAGCAGTACCTTGACCTGCGTCTGCACCTCACCCTTGTCCGCCTTCGCCGCCTTCAATTTCCGTACGACATCGGCTTGCTTGGCCACCTGAAGCTCAAGTGCGGCCACGTCTGTCGCTGCCGGCGTCGGCTGGTCCCCGATCGGCGCCGGCTCCGGCACCGCCGCCAGCTTCTTCTTCAGGTCCAGCAGCACCTTCACCTGCGCCTGCACCTCATCCTTGGGAGCCTTCGCCGCCTTCAGACTGCGCACCAAGTCGCCTTGTGCCGTCACCCGCCGCTCGAGGTCAGCCCTGTCACCGGCCGCGGCAGGGCCGGCGGAGGCGGGGACCGGCTGCCGACCCTGGTAGAACTGACGCAGCTCCTCGGCGCGCTCCGGCGAGATCTTCTCGAAGAGCGGCGCCGGCGTGCCGATCCTGTGTCCGGCCGGCAGCGCCTGCACGAACTCGTCCGTCAACACGTTGACCGACGCCGGCGCGTTCAGCTGTCGCTGGATGGCAGCCGACGTCTGCGGCATGTAGGGCTGCAGCATCACGGACAGCAGACACGCGACGTTCACGGAGAGCGCGATCACGGAGCCGGCGCGCCGCCGCTCGGCGTCCGAGCCCTTCACCAGCACCCACGGCTGGTTGGCCTGCATGTACTGGTTGCCCCTGCGCGACACGTTCAAAATTTTCCGAATGGCATCACGCAGCGTGGCCGCTTCAAGGAGCGCCACGTAGTCGCGCAACTCGCGCGCGACGTGGGCGATGAGCTCGCGCTCCTGCTCGTCCACATGCAGTTCGGGCACGACGCTGCCGAAGCATCGCTGGCAGAAGGCAAGGCAGCGGTTGACGAAGTTGCCGAGGTTGTTGAGCAGCTCCGAGTTATTCTTGGCGGTGAGGTCGGCCCACGAGAAGGCCGAGTCCTGGTTCTCTGGCCGCACGTACAGCAGATAGAAGCGCCAGATATCGCTGGCGATGCCAGTGTCGCGCGCGTCCGAGCCGAACACGCCGACGCCGCGCGACTTGGAGAACTTGGTCGTCTCGTAGTTGAGGTACTCGGTGGCCATTAGGTGGGTGACCATGGTGTACGGCCGGCCGGTGGCCAGCTGGCAGGCCGGAAACACCACTGCGTGGAACGGCACGTTGTCCTTGGCCATGAACTGGTAGTAGTCGACGTGGCCGCGCGCCTGCCACCACTGGCGCCACTGGTCCGTGTACGCGCGCGTGATGCTCATGTAGCCGATGGGCGCGTCGAACCACACGTAGAACACCTTGTCGTCGTAGCCGGGCAGCGGCACGGGCGTGCCCCAGTGCAGGTCGCGCGTGATGCAGCGCGGCTTGAGGCCGTCGCGCAGCCAGGCGTTGCCGATGACGCGCGCGTTGGCCGTCCACTGCGGCGACGAGCGGCGGAACCAGGCGCGCAGCGGCGCCTCCACCTTGGGCAGGTCGAGGAACACGTGCCGGCTGGTGCGCACCTGGGGCGGCGCGCCGCACAGTTTGCAGCGCGGCCGACGCAGCTCGATGGCGTTGATCAGCCGGCCGCACCTGTCGCACTGGTCGCCGCGCGCGTCCTCGTAGCCGCACAGCGGACACTCGCCCTCGACGAACCGGTCGGCCAGGAAGCGGTCGCAGGTCGGGCACAGCAGCTGGTCGACCGTGTCCTCCAGCGTGAAGCCGTTCTCGTGCACGGCGCGGAAGATGTCCTGCGCGATCTCCGTCTGCGCCGCCGTGGTCGTGCGGCCGAAGTGGTCGAAGCCGATGCTGAACCAGTCGTAGATGTCGACGTGCAGCCGGTGGTACTTGTCGCAGAGCTCGCGCGGCGTCACACCCTCCTAGAGAAAACGTCCGATGGCGTCACACAAGGCAAGTATGCACCTGACGGGTCAGGCTGTCTCGTGCCCCCCAGAGCAGTACCACCACTGAGTGCTGCTGCACACTGTATTGCACTGTATTGTATATATATATATATATATATATATATATATATATATATATATATATATATATATATTGTATCATATTGTTACTGCACAATGGGTGCAAATCTCAGAATCGTAATCTAGACCACCGATAACCACGTGAACCCATTTTAGTCAAAATCGGAGGGGGTGTCGTGAACACGCCTTGGCGATTTGTCCTTGAATCGCCCCCAGACAACAGTTCTGTTGTTGATGATGATGATGTCCAAACACCATCAACAGTTCACACATATGATCATAGCATTAAGCTCTGCACACAATTAGCGACTCTGTGTAACAATATGGAAGGTCATGTGTGTACTTGTTTTGTTTTGCAAACGATATAGATCGGCCAAGATAATTGGAATCTACCATTATTCGGTATCCCGAGTCAGAAAATCCTGTTCACCCGTCCTGGTGTATTTAAGCTGCATTTGTGAGCAGAAAACATCTTTCCTAACGTGCATACTGATATTTAGTTACATCGTTAACCATAATAATTAAAATAAATGGAGTGGCGCAAAACACTTGGTTCATATTAAGTACCGCAAATGGTAAATACGTACAACATCACCGCCCACACGATGCATCCGCCTTTAAAAAACGTGAAACTGACAAGTATCTCTCGCCATCCGCCAACAGTTCTTCTTCTGGATCGCGCATAGTGAACGAAAATTGAGACATTTATAATGACCAGCCGACCACAAAATTCATGGAATGCGAGGTTGCGGGCTTGCGGCTCATCGCCGGGTTAGCTCAGTTGGTAGAGCGCTGGTCTCGGGGATGGGATCGAACCCGTCCTGACAAGACAGTCAGCTTCTCCTTTATGCCTCTTCAGGACGTTACCAGTCTTGAAATGTCTGCCGATAAGCGGCCAGGAAGAGTCGTCTTTAGTCGTGCGGCCCGTCGAGGCATTGCCGGCACGTTAAACGTTGGTCACAACATCGTCCGTTGACGTGGGATTGAGCCAACGTCGGAGCAACGAATTTTAGGCCGCAGGCTATATCTTGCTATGGTATTATCAAAGAGGCCTTGTGAAAAAAATGGGGTTGTGAAGTGCTCCACCCAAAGTCACTTTGTAGCAAAGGCTCAAGGGTTTGTTAGGACTCTGCAGCTGCTTACAAAGGAAATGTGTACGCGTTAGTTTATCCTTATCAGAGAGCATCACAAAATTGCATTAGCATAGCCTTGAGGCCCATCCCTTTGCCACGTTTCTCAATGCACTCCTGTTTGGCAGTCGCGTTAACAAGGGGAACCTTCTAGTAAATTCAAGGAACTATCAAACTTGAACTAACGAGCTATCTATCGGCAAGACAAAATCGCTGAGGAACCGTGAGTTCAACTTAAACCTTAGCTAAATCAGAAAGGGGACGTAACAGGACGGTGGCGACTCGTCCAACTTCCGAATCGGCAGGATCCTTAGTAGATGTCGTATGTAGGTTGTAGTGGATCGACGTATGGTTGAAAGGGGTTGCTTAAAGTAGATTCTACTTTCCTATAGGGTCATATAAAGTCGTAGAACAGTCGCTTTTCGTCCGATATGGATTGTCGAAATTCCAAGAATCGGAGAAGGTCGCCGTAACCCGAGGGACGGTTGGAGGAGGTTAATTTACCATTTTGCGAGTTGAAAGGGGACCATTTAAGTTAGGAAAGGGGCCGAAGTCTTAAGTAGAAGTGTGTGAATTCGGAGGGAACAGAATGAGTCTCAGCGGAGCCATCTAAAGTCGGCAGGACCGTATTAAACCGGCGAGTGACCGACTGAAGTCCGGGAGGGGGGCCGTCTAGTGTCGGAGAGGGGTCGTCTAGTGTCAGAGAGGGGTCGTCTAGTGTCGGAGAGGGGCCGTCTAGTGTCGGAGAGGGGTCGTCTAGTGTCGGAGAGGGGTCGTCCAGTGTCGGAGAGGGGCCGTCTAGTGTCGGAGGGGTCGTCTAGTGTCGGAGAGGGGCCGTCTAGTGTCGGAGGGGTCGTCTAGTGTCAGAGAGGGGTCGTCTAGTGTCGGAGGGGCCGTCTAGTGTCGGAGAGGGGCCGTCTAGTGTCGGAGAGGGGCCGTCTTGTGTCGGAGAGGGGCCGTCTTGTGTCGGAGAGGGGTCATCTAGTGTCGGAGAGGGGCCGTCTGGTGTCGGATAGGGGTCGTCTAGTGTCGGAGAGGGGTCGTCTAGTGTTGAAGAGGGGCCGTCTAGTGCCGGATAGGGGCCGTCTAGTGTCGGAGAGGGGCCGTCTAGTGTCGGAGAGGGGCCGTCTAGTGTCGGAGAGGGGTCATCTAGTGTCGGAGAGGGGCCGTCTAGTGTTGGAGAGGGGCCGTCTTGTGTCGGAGAGGAGTCGTCTAGTGTCGTCTAGTGTCTAGTGTTGGAGAGGGGACGTCTAAGCATGTGTATCGTCTTATATATTTTTCGTGGGACACAAGCCCAACGAACACAATTTCGAGGCCCACCAAAGTGCATGGGCCTTACAAATAATTCCATCAGTCATTGCGCAATTCATTTTCTTTTCAGACAAGTCATTCATTTATGGATATTAACAATTTTGACACGTTCGTTCTCTATTTTACTATCCATGCGATATTGGACTGTGCATTGCGCATTCATAGCGTGCAGACAGCACGATTTCGCAGGACAAAAGTGATTCGACAGCTGAGCAGAACTGCTTTAAGAAAAAGTTAGGGATGCCCAAGTATACTACCGAAAGTATTGCATGAACCTTACGCGTCTTATGAAAACACGTGACATGATGCACAATGCAAGGGCTACCGGTTCTTAAAACAAAGTAAAGTGCTCGAACGACGAAAACTGGATACAAAACTCCGCCCGTATAGACAGACACCAACAAAGAGCAGCAGCTGTCTGGGCACCGAGCCCAGGGCCTGGCGGCGTACCTGCAGCGCCTTGGTCTCGGTGGCGGTGCCGTACTCGTCCGTGCCGCACACGTAGAGCGTGTTGTAGCCGCGCAGCCGGCAGAAGCGCGCGAACACGTCTGCCGACAGCACGCAGCCGATGATGTTGCCCAGGTGCGGCACGTTGTTGACGTACGGCAGCGCGGCCGTGACGAGCACGTTGCGGCGGCCCTGCTGCGGCAGCACGGGCGACACGCGCGGCAGCGGCGCCGCCGTCGGGCCGGCGCAGAACGCCGCCACGGCCGCGTCCACCTCGGCCTGCGACAGCGCCTCCTCCTGGCCGTCGGTGACGGCTGTGCTGTTGGCGGCGGCCGCTGTGCTGTTGACGGCGGCGGCTGTGCTGTTGACCGCGGCGGCTGTGCTGTTCACGGCGGCGGCTGTGCTGTTCACGGCGGCGGCTATGCTGTTGACGGCGGCCGCTGTGCTGTTGACGGCGGCGGCTGTGCTGTTGACGGCGGCGGCTATGCTGTTGACGGCGGCGGCTGTGCTGTCGACCGCGGCGGCTGTGCTGTTGACGACAGGCTCGGCAGCGACACCGTCAGCGCCGGCGGCAGGCAGTGAGGTGGCCAGCACGGCGGCACGGCCCGCCTCCACGCCGGCGTCGCCGTACAGTCGCCGGAGCGCGGCGCGGCAGTGCGGCGCGGCGGCGGCGGTGGCGAGCCGCACCGCCAGCGGCTGCGGCACCACCACGTGCCGGCCGCCGTCCAGCGCCAGCAGCGAGTGCAGCGTCGCCCAGAGCACGGCCTCGGCGGCGGCCGGCAGCGGGCCGGCCGCCGCCAGCTTGTGCAGGGCGGCGGCCAGCGACGCCTCGGCGGCCGGGTCGCGCCGGCCGGCCAGCGCCGCCTGCAGCCGCCGCAACACGAGCGGCTGCAGCGTCACGCCGTCCCAGCGGAACCACACGTCCAGCTCGGGCTCGGCCGCCAGCAGGTGGCGCGCGCCGGCCGACGGCGAGAACAGCACCGGTCCGGCTGCCAGCTGCAGCACCGGCAGACCGCCCAGCGAGAACTTCCAGACGGGGTCGGCTCCATCGGCTGGCGGCCGTACTGCCAGAGGCTGGTGTCCCAGTTCAGCAGCCACCAGCAGCTTCAGCGACACAGGGTGAAATGGCGGGCTCACCAGGGTGTTGCTGCTGGCCATATTGGATCCTGAGGAGTACAGTCAGTGGCATGACTGCCATGTATATTCACATTGAGGGGTTTCAACAGCTGTGAAAAAATCATCACCACAAGCTTTCATCATGCTTCTTGATGTTGTTTGAGTCAAAGCCAGATGGTTCGTGTGATGATTAGTAGCATCATGTGTCACACCACCATTCAATCCATTCCATTCATCCATGTGACATCAATACTTCAAGTTCAGAATACTGTTGGGTGAAACCAAGAATTAGCCTTCCCTCCCAGTATTTCCAGTCAGAACCTCACACCCAGTCTTCAGTCCTTAAATACCCCAAGCCTAACTGTTAAACTAAGTATGGCATGAAAACCAATGGGGTACCATCGGAAAGCTATCGACGAACAGCACCCGAAAATGGTATTAATTTTAGCAGAGGTAATTTGTAAAATCAAAATGGAGATTTTTAACAAAAATTGCCTTTTCAAAAACCGCTCACATCTGCATATTAGAGTAATTTGCATGGTACACTGCAACTTTGACACTATTTAAGTCATGACAAATATAAATAAACCACACAAACAGCAGTATCTAAATACGCATAGCCAACATAACATGCTTTATTGTGACCTGGGGTTTAGGGGCGCATCAACTGCATAGGTTATACAGCATTATCATGACCTCACCTTAGGCTACTTAATAAAGGTCAAGCAATGCTAGGTCAATACTACATGACTTGATGTTGAAATTTTCATGTCAGATGGAAAGAATATCAAGGAAAGGCATCGACAATTTGGCAGCATAAACCTTGGTGGGCATAAAAGGTCTCCCAAGATGAGGCAGGTTAAGGGCTTGAAGGACAGTGCCAATGACAACTGTACAGATTATATGACAATGTTGACAAGCATAAACAATGCTAATGACACATCACAGCCATGTGACATGGTTTCATTGTATAGGTCAAATAAGCACAACCTTATTAGCTAAATACAATAGAATGGAAACTGAAACACCAGCTGTATGACATGCATGTGATGTACTCTAAACAAAAGCTAGGACCACATTTTGGCTTCATGACTTATTGTTGCATGCATTGCATTTGTTCTCTTTCTGTCATGACAGTCAGGGGCCGATACAGAAACTGCATGGGAGGAAGGAGGGAGGGGTGGCATGTCGTTGTTGTTGTTATTGGGGTTTAGGGGCGCATCAACTGCCTAGGTTATACAGCGCCCATAACATCGTCAGTCAAGCCAGGTGTGAACGTATCGGCGTCGAGTAAATGAGAGAACTGGGGGTCGAAACATGCTAGGGTATTTCATGGTGACGATATTTTGCGATGTCGTGCTACCTTTGTTGGGGTGAGTACACTACGTCAAATCCAGCCGCAGAAAGGAATGGGAAGAGTTCAGCGACATACCGTGAACCGTCGCCCAACAGTTCCATCAGGGTGGGCGATGGGGTTCCAAAGAAGCGACGACGTTCCGTTTCAAGGTGACGACATGTGCTAAGAATATGGGCCACAGACAGGTTGTCGCCGCAACGTGGACAGGCTGGTCGTTGTTCCGAGCATAGAAGGTAGCGGTGTGAAAATATGTGTGTCCCAGACGAAGGCGGCACAGAATCACCTCCTCACGTCTCGATCGCCGCGAAGAAGACGCCACGCACCCAGGCGAGGCTTTAATACTTTCAGTTTGTTGGCCAGGACAGCATCCCAGGAAGACTGCCACTTGTTATGCAGGTAAGCAGATATACTGGGGTAAAAGTCCCTTGCAGGGAGTGGCAATCGACGCGCGTATCGTGCATTCGCCGAGCGTTTGGCTGCTGCATCGACGAGCTCGTTTCCAACAATTCCCACGTGGCTTGGGATCCAGCACAATACCACACGTTTCCCCTCCTGAGCTAAGGAAGAGATGACCAACAATATGTCTTGTATGAGGGGGTTAGGGTGGTAAAATCGCTGCAGGGCCAAAAGGCTGCTGAGAGAATCAGACAAGATCAGGTGTAGATCCTCGTTCCCTACCTGGATAAAAGAGAGAGCCTTGGCAATGGCCACCAGTTCTGCTGTAAAAACAGACGCATGCGGTGGTAGCGTAAAACCCCGAGTAGTGTTATCACATACAAACGCGCTACCGACGCCTGTATCGGTTTTAGATCCAGGTATACGTGGCTGTATACCCCTCGTACGATTGGATGGTCTGTAGAACTCGTGCTTGCAATTCTGAGCATACAGTACCTTGCTTGCGGGTCTCAGTTTTAGAAAGATCAACATTTGGTGAGGTCAATTCCCATGGGGGAGTTCTGATGGGTGTTGTTCTGAGGACACCACGTAGCGTGATCCCACTATCTCGCAGCATTTCTCGAATTTTTACACAGAACGGATTCAAGTGCGGAGACCGTCTGTGTTGAAACAAACGTAAGGTGTGGGGTGAAAAGACCGCTTGATATGTGGGATGGTCTGGAAATTGTGCCAGCTTAATAGCATACCGCGTGCCTAGCATCTGACGACGAATGGCGAGCGATGGTTCATTTGTCTCGACGAGGAGACTTGCTGTTGGCGAGGTGCGGAATGCTCCAGTCACAATACGAAGACCCAAGTGATGTATGGTGTCCAGGGTACGCTTGGCTGAAACGCTTGCACAGTCATACACAAAGCTAGCGTAGTCAAGTCTTGAGCGTATCAAAGATCGATATAGGAGAAGTAAAGTTTTCCTATCCGCCCCATAGGTAGTACGAGATATACATTTTAAAATGTTCATAGATCTAAAACACTGTTCACGCAGGACTTTAAAATGTTCTCTATACGTAAGTCGCGTGTCAAAGTGCATTCCGAGGAAGCGAACCACGGGTTTGCATGGGATGGTTTCTCTGTAAAGGCTGAGCGACATGTCCTGACAGCACTGTCGCCGCCGGCAGAAATGGATGCAGACAGTTTTTGCAGTCGAAAAGCGAAACCCATTAGCCGTACTCCATCGCTGTAGTCGTGTGACGGCCGACTGGAGCTGTCTTTCCATGGATGAGATCTTTGAAGCCGGACACCAGATCGCGAAGTCGTCCACAAACAGCGATCGCCCGATGGTCGTTGGGAGGTTGTTATCGATGTCGTTTATCATAATTCCAAACAAAGGCACGCTCAAAACGCTGCCCTGACGTACACCATTAATCTGTGGATATCGATCTGAGAGCCGATTGCCTACCCGGACGCAGAAGGATCGATCAGCTAAGAAGTTTTGTATAAATATGCCCATATGTCCACGTATACCGTACTTAAAAACTTTCTGAAGAATGCCGTGACGCCAAGTCGTATCATAAGCGCCCGCAATATCAAAGAACACAGCGCCAACGTGTCGTTTGCGCTGAAATTCAGTTCGTATGACTGTGTCCAGGGATAAAATATGGTCAACTGTACACCGGTTTTTTCTAAGACCACACTGCGCGTTCGTAAAAATGTTGGAGTGCTCCAAAAACCACATTAAGCGAACGTTCACCATCCTCTCCAAGAGTTTGCACAGCGATGATGTGAGCGCGATAGGTCGATAGTGTAATGGATCAAATCCGCTCTTACCAGGCTTCAGGATCGGTATTACTGTTGTGTCTCTCCATGAGGATGGAAAGCCTCCACTTTCCCAAAGCCGGTTGAAAATTTGTAGGAGCACTTGGAGCGCACTGGAAGGCAGGTGTTTCAGCATATCGTTATGCACGTCATCAGGGCCCTCAGATACACTCCGCAGGGCGTTAACGGCGGAAATCAACTCGGCTTCGGTGAACGGCGCGTTATATGGGAGTATCTCGGACGTAGAAAAGTCTATGGTGGACCGTTCATGGCGAATTCGGTGACGAACAAATTGTGGATCTGAGCATCCCTGTAGGCTACGCTCTGATAATGCACGTCCAATCTCATTTGCAACGTCAGAGGGGTCAGAAATGATCCGATCTCCTACCTGCAAGGTAAGTAGTGGAGCAGACGAGAATTTTCCCACGATCCTGCAATACGCGTCCATACTTGGGCGGCTGGTGTTCGATGGGTGAGTGTGTTTAAAAAAGACCGAAAAGATGCTCGTTTGGCCTCCAGACAGGTTCGACGAGAAAAGGCTCTGGCTCGGAGAAACGCTATGCGATTTTCTGTGGTACAGTTGTGGTTGAACACTCTGAAGGCACGTTTGCGTGCCCGAATGCAGCAGGGTTGGATATGTGGCCTTGTCCTGGATGATTGTGATCAAGATAAACCTTCTCTGGGTAATTATCCACTCCTTTTATTGCCAAAATATGAGTGAAGTTGTTTCAAACCTATCACAAGCTCCTTGCTGTTTGTTAATGATGCCCAAAGCCAGCAGCAAAGTAAGAAATTGAGGTACTGATGTCAGTAACAGAGCAAAAGCTATACCCTCCAGCCAGTGTCCCAAAATTGATTATTTTTTTGTAGAGTTGAGAGGAAAAGGGTGATGTCAAAAAGGCCAACTAATGCTAAAAAAAGTGCAAATGCACCTTGATATTTCCTATTGATAAGCTACTTTACATGACATTTTTTTATTATTTGATGATGATGATGATGTGAGTAGTGTATCTGCTGCCTTTACCATTTAACAATGCTGCTGCTAGAAGCCATAAGTGCTTTTATACACACAAATATCACTCATAGCCTGTAGCAAACAAGCAAAAGTGGGACTTGATGTCAAAAAGGAAAAAAAGGAAATATAAATAAATAAGTATTAAGTGTGATTATCCAGCAAAACATCACAATTTCAGGGCACTGCATATAGCTTGGAGTACCCTAGACCTCTCCTCCCCAAATCCAGGATTCCAAAGCATAAATCCAATCCTGGGGTGCAGTGCACTCAAGCTTGCCATAGGGGTGCCTCACTTAAAAAATGTGGAGCAGGAAGGGGTGCAATAGAGTGTCTTCTCAGGAATGCCACCTGCATCTCCTCTGTATCTCACCCAGACAGCCCACAGTCCTGAGAACAGTTTCTCACATGAAATAATGGTACAGACCCTGAGTGCAGATTTTGAAAAATGTGTGAACTGGTCTGGTTGAATCCTACCTACCAACTTCTTCCTCTACAATGTTTTGGGAAAATCACATCTGCAAGATATTCACCATTTAAAATCACACCACTTAGCATTGGCATGGCCAATGATGACTTCTTCTGTGATACAATGATATTAGGTCATGAACCATCATAATGTTTTAGATGCTTCAACTAGTGCATTGGGTAAAGGTTGATTCAGGGTTTGGTTTTGCAATCATTCATTATTCTTCATTATATTACCGCAGCTAAACCCCTTTTCCTGTCTACTTTTCCCATATTTTGTTGAGGGGGACATTTATCTGCATTGTAACGAAGTTAAAGTTAATACGAACGAGCCAGCCTCTGGAATGTACTGTATGCGTCACCGCGATGGGGCCGCATGAAGCACCCACACACCTGTCACAACAAGAGCGTCAGGCATGCGGCCCACCCGATCTATCACAGATAAGGCCAAGTGCCGCCCGCATTGTTCGATTATTAGCCACCGCGATGAGATCACCTTACGAGGTTATAACTGATAAGAACCGGAGCTCGTGTCGGAGAGTTCGCATACCACAAGGCTACTGGCGCCACCAGTCGGGTACGTCCACGAGTCATCGCTGGTTGCCACGCGACCGAGCAGCCAGGCTGCCGTGCAAAACTGCAATCTCAGCGTGCGAGAAGTGCATTAGAACTGAACCCATGACCTGCGGCGAATCAACAGTCAGCAACGTCCAGCGAGGGCAATGGCCGCTGGCGTGTCGGGCCAATCACGGCCCGGTTCACTTGCGGGTTGGCGTGTTATGTAGAACCGGCCAATAGCAGTGCGGGTTGTACGCCGTCAATGTATTTACGTGGGCGGACTCGTGTGTATATATATGAGTGCAAATGAAAATAAACGGGGAGCTCGAGACGGGGGCTCGAGACTCGACTGGAGACTCGACCTAGACTCGGACTACGAGGTAGAACCATCACGTCTTTGCGATTTCGGAGCGGACTGGCGTTCGCCTGTCGCGACTCAACGTAGTTGGCGGGCCGAGGAAGCATCCAGCCCGGGAAGTCACTCATCACGGAGTTTTAACGAGTGAGCTGTCCACCTACTGTTCTGGGGTATACAAAGCGGAAGCGATTGGTCTATCCCTAGATTTCCCACGGCCAGGGAAAAAACTACCCTATAACTGGGCCGTGACCCGGATGTAGGCCCCTGGACAGTCACCAAGCTGTCACATCTGGTGCTGGTGATCTTCGGGCATCACATCGGACGACCTGAGGTCAGCACATCCGACTACGAGTACATCTGTCTGCAGGAGGAGCAAATCAATCCGACTACCTCAACAACGCAGTAAGCCCGGGAAATTCCTAAAATCCTCCAAACAATACCTGTGCCAAATTTTGACCACTGCATAGTATTGAAGTGTTCGCGTGTTCATTGTGTACTACATGTATGAACTGTACGTGGATTAGGAAACTAATTAGTCGCACACCTCTCCGCAAAACCTGTGTGAATCGAAATTTTATTTTGAGAATTTAATTAAAGTAAAGGAACAATGACCGAGATTCCGCTGGATCGTATCTCTGAGAGTTTTAATCAAATCAGGATGGAATTAAGAGCTCAGGGCTTAAGTAACAACATTAAACAATATACAGGCGACAGCCATAATAAGTTAATGGACTGGTTAAAACAGCTGGAAAGAATTAGCTACAGTATAGATAATGAACAGATGAGAATCATTTG
This sequence comes from Ashinkailepas kermadecensis, assembly GCA_034440615.1. Taxonomy (NCBI): domain Eukaryota; kingdom Metazoa; phylum Arthropoda; class Thecostraca; family Neolepadidae; genus Ashinkailepas; species Ashinkailepas kermadecensis. The sequence continues at coordinate 94,456 of JAOTOM010002711.1, forward strand.
CTTAAAAACACTTGGTGGACCCGCAGCTGAATTTCTCCAACGTATGCTAGCGCTACAGGCAAATCTAACGTGGGCAGATATTAAACAATTAATGAAGGAACGCTATTCTGACCTTGCCGATCAGAAAAACGCTCAAGAAAACTTAAGAAGAACAAAACAATTCCGCGTCGAGTCGATTCAGAATTACTCTGAGAGAATCATTTCACTAGCCAAGGAAGCTTATACAGACATTGATAGCCCCGCTACCCAACAAATTGTGTTAGATGTGTTCAACAAAGGAGTACAAAGCCAACAGCTAGCGGAAAAATTATATAGACATACCTTTCAGACCCTTGAGGAGGCAATTCAATTCGCTGTGCATGAACAGCAACTGCTGAAAACATTTTTATTATGTCGGGGATCACAGAAAACGGATGAGGAACCCATGGAAGTTGATATGGTACAAAGTGGAAATGAACGGTTGGACAAAATCGAGAAACTGGTAGTATCCCTAGGAGAGACTGTATCAAAACTGGCAGCTCAAAAACTGGACCCCCGAAACCACAAACCCAGCCGCAATCAGGACCACGTGTATTCACCCCGACCTATCCACCATACCCGCGACCACCCAGACCGTACGTTCCCCGACCCAACTATGGACCTCCAATGCCGCGCCCCTCTTTTGGCCCCGCGACGTGGAAACCTCGACCGCCAAACCCGCCTAATCCCTCGTATCAATGGACCCCTGACGGCCGACCCATTTGTCACCGATGCACCAAGGTAGGTCACGTGGGATGGCAGTGTCGTTCCTGCCCAACGTCTCCTAGAGAAACGGGAAACGGCCGAGCTCTGCTGTGAACGACCACCACGGTAGAGCTAGAGCTAATTGGAATCAGAAACCACAGAGTAAGGAAAGAAAAACATCCGTAGGAAGCGAAACCCGCAGAAACAGAACTTGAACCACAAAAATGTACAACACATTCGTGTTAAACCCAACACTCCCATGTGCTGGATCAAAGTCGGAAGTCAAAAAGCTTATACGCTTGTTGATACGGGCGCCGATATTTCCTTAATCTCAAAGGAACTTTTTGATAAAATCACGGAAAAACAGACTCTCAGATTTTCAGAGGACCCAAAAGACCGCATCCCACTCATTTCAGCAAGCGGGCATCGTTTGAAAAACATTGGTGTAGGAACATTTAGAGTCGAGATGAGTAAATTCAGTAAACCATTCAGCTTTCAAATTGTAACAGGACTGAAACAACAATGCATGTTAGGAAACGATTTCTTAACGGAGTTCGGAGCAAAATTAGATTTCGAGAAAAAAGCCTTGTGTATCGAAGGTAGTATGATTCCGCTTCGCCCTCAGCAGCGCACGATTAGCGAAAAGGCGAGTTCGCTAGTCAGGATCAAAGGACGCACGTTTATCCCGGCCAATACGGTCGTGGAGTGTCTGGCAGCTGTGAATAGGACGCAACTAGTGAATCAAACGTGCTATGTGAGGTCACTGGATAACACACCAGAAATTTCCGAGGAGCCAGGCTTAATCATAGCCGAGATAGTGGCAAAACCAGACCGCCATAAGCGACTACCAGTGAGAATTATAAATACGTCTACCCGAGACTTCACAATGTATAACAATCAAGTGATCGCCTACGCTGAGAGAATAGATGACTCGGATCTGGAGTATCTTGTTGACGTACCACAAGACCTTGACTTACCCCCGACCACCTCACCCACTGACCCAGTTGAGCAAGCGCGACTGGCTCATCTGACCGACGCTGACAGGGACGATCTCGAACAGCTGTTACGAGCCAATGCTGACCTGTTTGCCGCGAGTGACGCCGACCTCGGTACAACTGACCTTGCTGAGATGGAGATAGAGACTGGTGACCACGCTCCCGTCCGTCAGCCGCCTTACAAAACGCCGTTTAGCCAACGAAAATATGTGGAGGAACAGATACGTATCATGCTAAAAGCTGGTAAAATAGAGGAATCCGACAGTCCGTGGGCTGCACCCATCGTAATAGTTCGGAAGAAGGACGGATCGAACAGGTTTGCTGTCGATTATCGGAAATTAAACAATATCACGAAGAAAAACAGCTATCCCCTTCCACTAATAGAAGATATTCTCGCGTCTCTAGGCGGAGCAAACTTCTTCTCATCACTAGATCTAAAGTCAGGATATTGGCAAATCCCAATGGCAAAAGATAGCATACCTAAGACAGCCTTTATCTGCTTCATGGGTTTGTGGAACTTCAGAAAAATGCCCTTTGGAATCTGCAACGCTCCGAGCCTCTTTGCTCAAGTGATGTCCAAAGTCCTATCTGGAATACAGAATCAATTCGCAACAGCATACATCGACGACATAATAATATATTCAAAAACATTCAAAGAACATCTAGCTCATTTGGAGGAAGTTTTTCGATGCCTGCGAAAAGCACAGTTAAAGCTGAAACTATCAAAATGTGGGTTTCTAAAAAAGGAAGTACAATATCTAGGACACGTAGTATCAGCCTCTGGCATCAAGCCAAACCCGGAGAAGGTAGAAGCTATACAGTACATGGCAGCTCCGACTACTGTGAAAGGAGTCCGATCATTTATCGGCATGTGTTCTTACTATCGACGTTTCATCCCCAAATTTAGCCAGATTGCCACACCACTGATTGACTTAACGAGGAAACATGCAACCTTCAATTGGACCAATGATTGCGAAAACGCTTTCACAACATTAAAACACAAGCTGGCTTCTGCACCAGTACTGGCTTATCCAGATGTCACAAAAGACTATAAGTTGTATACCGACGCCTCACTGAGAGCGGTAGGAGCAGTTTTAGTACAGGAACACAATGGAGAAGAGAAAGTGATCCAATATTTGTCTAAACAACTTAACGAAACACAACAAAAATGGCCGATTGTGCAGCTCGAGACATATGCCGTCATTTACGCAGTCTCAAAATTACGTCAATACTTACTGGGATCAAAATTCACCATCCTGACTGATCACAGACCACTTACATTTTTAAATCTTTCAGAGATGAAAAACCCAATGATACAGAGATGGGCTATCATGCTTTCCGAGCACAACTGTGAAATAGTGCACATTAAAGGCTCAAAGAATGTTGTTGCAGATCATCTCAGCCGTATAAGTGAAACCAATCAGGAAATAAATGTAATCGATTCCGACCACGTTCCCATAGGAGATTTCAAGGGAACCGAATTCAGTAAACCGGAGGAAGAGTTGAGTCGAGAAGAAAAATTCAAGGATGTATTAGTAAGATGGGAAAATATTGACTTACTTCAGCGAACAGACGAGGAAATAGGAAAAATTCGGAAAATGATAAACGATAAAAATCACGCGGATTATAAAAATGTAGTTTTACACTATATGGAGTTAGACAAACTCATTTACAAAATTAGCGAAGGACCACGCTGTGGACCGTTCCCTGGACTACAATTATGCGTGCCAAAATGTTTGAGACAAGAATTACTCAAAGAATTTCATGAAGGCTTTTTTGCTGGACACATGGGATTGGTCAAAACGTATGAAAAATTGAAGTTTAGATATTATTGGAGTGGTATGTGGCGAGATACTGTAGCATACATAAAAGCTTGTGTATCGTGTACAGGACGACGAGCGAAGGCAGCTCCAGCCCCAATGCAGGAAATGCCTGTGCCACATTACCCGTTCGAAATGATAGGAATTGACACTTGTGGACCATATCCAGAAACGGAAAACGGTAACCGGTATGTAATTACCATTGTCGACCACTTCTCTTCATGGCCGGAAAGTTTCTGCACGGCACGCAAGGACGCCAAGACCGTTGCCAAAATCCTTATGGAGGAAATTATCCCACGGCACTCTTGCCCACGAATAATCCTTTCCGACCGAGGCACGGAATTTCTAAACACAATCGTTGAGGAACTAGAGACATGCCTGAACATTCGACATATTCGTACCAGTGCATATAGACCTTCTGTGAATGGAAAAGTCGAAAGGTGTCATCGGGTACAAAACGATATCCTAGCCAAATCAATCAACCTGAACCAAAACGACTGGGACACAAAAATACCTGCCACTTTAGCTGCCTACCGAACAGCAAACATTGGAAGTTCAGGAACAATATCACCCTTCTTCACGCTATACGGTCGTGACCCCGTCCTCCCTTTAGATAATTTATTGCAACCCAAAGTTAAATACTACGGAGACGACTACGTTCCAAAATGTTAGCCAATTTACATGAAGCCTATAGTCACGTAAAATCACATATCATTGCCAGTCACGAAAAGAATAGAGAGTATGCAGACCGAAAAGCGAAGCCACGTAGTTTTAAAATAGGAGACCCAGTGTACTATTACGACACTACAGTGCGTCCTGGTAATTCACCCAAATTCGCCTTGCCGTGGAAACCGTATTACAGAATAATTAAACAGGTGAGCGCTGTTAACTATATCATTCGAAGTCAAGTTACGGGAAAAACTCGCCTGGTACACGTACAAAAACTACGTTTAGCTGACCCCGCAACCGCATGGGAACCCACGAAGGATGTAGATGAGCCGATTAATCTGAAGTATATCAATAAACGGTCCAATCCCGACCGCATCACTCCCGAACGTATCCAGCCATCAAGGCTAGCTAAGCGCGCAGAAGCCGAACTCAGCCAGCAGCCAAGTTGTGGCTATGAGCTCATGGACACGGACTGGCCAGTAGGGTCAGCAGACAATGACGTCGACATGCCGACACGGGCCCCAGACATAACTGGCACAAGGCCAGACCCGCCGGTCGAGACAGCCCGACGAGAAGCTGAATCATCACCCACCCAGTTAGCCGAACCAAGTCAACTCCCAGGTACCAGTGAGTCGGAGGATGATTTACCGCTGGCCGAATTATCCCGGCGAATAGCAAAACGCCAATTACCCACGTCTAGCGAATCGGAGAATGAAAAGTCGCAGCCACGCGCAACGAAATGCACAAAACTTCAGAGTAGTGACTCGGAAGACCATGTACCTCTAGCAGAATTAGCCCTTCGTTTGAGAAAAGCAGCAGAAAGCCCACCAGGTGTTGCCCCCGAAAAACGGCCATTAGAACTAACGTCAGACGATGATTGCCCTCCCGACAAGCTGCAGATACATGATGATACGTCATCCAATGAGTATGATGCTGACGTAGAACAAATAGCGGTCAAACTAGATAGAAGGAGAGAATTTGCCGCCTTCGTAAAGGACCAGAACGCAATGTTGATGGCACAGATGAAAGCGCAGATGGAAACGTTTAAGTCGATGCTGGATTAATTAATGCTGAAATGTAATGTGTACTAGTGAGTCACTGCAAATTGGTAAGACGTGTTGATACCAGGCTCAGTGAAGCCACCTTCGATGGCGCGGTGACGTCATCCTTAATGGATTGCCATATACCGGCATGTGGATATTAATGGAACGCTATGACGCGTATGGATGTTAATGGGACGCTGTAACGTCACCCCAACCGATGTGCTGTGTGGTACGCTGTTATACTGTATAAAAACGTGTACGGTGGTCAAAATTAATGCCTATCATTGCTTCCGTACCTCTGAACCGAGTACCGCATCTCTGTACCTGGAAGCAGCGGCAAACCTTAAATCCATTCAGTTACCCTCCCGGTGAAGATAAGCTGTCTTCAGCTCATGCCAGCGTCAGACCTGACCACGAGTTCAACAGTTCTGCTTACGACAGCAAAGTACTGATGACTGCAGCGGCGCAGTACGTGCGCCGGAACCGAGCGCTACCCTCGGAATGAATCACGACGTATGCATTCTTGACCTGCAGTAACCCGTCAGCAGCTGTCGAGGGTCCGGACCATCCCTGCCAGCGCCACCGACGCAACCCGCGTTCATAATGGACTTCGAGATTACACGAATCCTTGCAGTCAGGTATGACTGCAGTGGCGTCACAGAATATTTGTGAGCACCCGAAAATGGTATTAATTTTAGCAGAGGTAATTTGTAAAATCAACATGGAGATTCTTAAGAAAAATTGCCTTTTCAAAAACCGCTCACATCTGCATATTAGAGTAATTTGCATGGTACACTGCAACTTTGACACTATTTAAGTCATGACAAATATAAATAAACCACACAAACAGCAGTATCTAAATACGCATAGCCAACATAACATGCTTTATTGTGACCTGGGGTTTAGGGGCGCATCAACTGCATAGGTTATACAGCATTATCATGACCTCACCTTAGGCTACTTAATAAAGGTCAAGCAATGCTAGGTCAATACTACATGACTTGATGTTGAAATTTTCATGTCAGATGGAAAGAATATCAAGGAAAGGCATCGACAATTTGGCAGCATAAACCTTGGTGGGCATAAATGGTCTCCCAAGATGAGGCAGGTTAAGGGCTTGAAGGACAGTGCCAATGACAACTGTACAGATTATATGACAATGTTGACAAGCATAAACAATGCTAATGACACATCACAGCCATGTGACATGGTTTCATTGTATAGGTCAAATAAGCACAACCTTATTAGCTAAATACAATAGAATGGAAACTGAAACACCAGCTGTATGACATGCATGTGATGCACTCTAAACAAAAGCTAGGACCACATTTTGGCTTCATGTCTTATTGTTGCATGCATTGCATTTGTTCTCTTTCTGTCATGACAGTCAGGGGCCGATACAGAAACTGCATGGGAGGAAGGAGGGAGGGGTGGCATGTCGTTGTTGTTGTTATTGGGGTTTAGGGGCGCATCAACTGCCTAGGTTATACAGCGCCCATAACATCGTCAGTCAAGCCAGGTGTGAACGTATCGGCGTCGAGTAAATGAGAGAACTGGGGGTCGAAACATGCTAGGGTATTTCATGGTGATGATATTTTGCGATGTCGTGCTACCTTTGTTGGGGTGAGTACACTACGTCAAATCCAGCCGCAGAAAGGAATGGGAAGAGTTCAGCGACATACCGTGAACCGTCGCCCAACAGTTCCATCAGGGTGGGCGATGGGGTTCCAAAGAAGCGGCGACGTTCCGTTTCAAGGTGACGACATGTGCTAAGAATATGGGCCACAGACGGGTTGTCGCCGCAACGTGGACAGGCTGGTCGTTGTTCCGAGCATAAAAGGTAGCGGTGTGAAAATATGTGTGTCCCAGACGAAGGCGGCACAGAATCACCTCCTCACGTCTCGATCGCCGCGAAGAAGACTGCCACGCACCCAGGCGAGGCTTTAATACTTTCAGTTTGTTGGCCAGGACAGCATCCCAGGAAGACTGCCACTTGTTATGCAGGTAAGCAGATATACTGGGGTAAAAGTCCCTTGCAGGGAGTGGCAACCGACGCGCGTATCGTGCATTCGCCGAGCGTTTGGCTGCTGCATCGACGAGCTCGTTTCCAACAATTCCCACGTGGCTTGGGATCCAGCACAATACCACACGTTTCCCCTCCTGAGCTAAGGAAGAGATGACCAACAATATGTCTTGTATGAGGGGGTTAGGGTGGTAAAATCGCTGCAGGGCCAAAAGGCTGCTGAGAGAATCAGACAAGATCAGGTGTAGATCCTCGTTCCCTACCTGGATAAAAGAGAGAGCCTTGGCAATGGCCACCAGTTCTGCTGTAAAAACAGATGCATGCGGTGGTAGCGTAAAACCCCGAGTAGTGTTATCACATACAAACGCGCTACCGACGCCTGTATCGGTTTTAGATCCATCGGTATACGTGGCTGTATACCCCTCGTACGATTGGATGGTCTGTAGAACTCGTGCTTGCAATTCTGAGCATACAGTACCTTGCTTGCGGGTCTCAGTTTTAGAAAGATCAACATTTGGTGAGGTCAATTCCCATGGGGGAGTTCTGATGGGTGTTGTTCTGAGGACACCACGTAGCGTGATCCCACTATCTCGCAGCATTTCTCGAATTTTTACACAGAACGGATTCAAGTGCGGAGACCGTCTGTGTTGAAACAAACGTAAGGTGTGGGGTGAAAAGACCGCTTGATATGTGGGATGGTCTGGAAATTGTGCCAGCTTAATAGCATACCGCGTGCCTAGCATCTGACGACGAATGGCGAGCGATGGTTCATTTGTCTCGACGAGGAGACTTGCTGTTGGCGAGGTGCGGAATGCTCCAGTCACAATACGAAGACCCAAGTGATGTATGGTGTCCAGGGTACGCTTGGCTGAAACGCTTGCACAGTCATACACAAAGCTAGCGTAGTCAAGTCTTGAGCGTATCAAAGATCGATATAGGAGAAGTAAAGTTTTCCTATCCGCCCCATAGGTAGTACGAGATATACATTTTAAAATGTTCATAGATCTAAAACACTGTTCACGCAGGACTTTAAAATGTTCTCTATACGTAAGTCGCGTGTCAAAGTGCATTCCGAGGAAGCGAACCACGGGTTTGCATGGGATGGTTTCTCTGTAAAGGCTGAGCGACATGTCCTGACAGCACTGTCGCCGCCGGCAGAAATGGATGCAGACAGTTTTTGCAGTCGAAAAGCGAAACCCATTAGCCGTACTCCATCGCTGTAGTCGTGTGACGGCCGACTGGAGCTGTCTTTCCATGGATGAGATCTTTGAAGCCGGACACCAGATCGCGAAGTCGTCCACAAACAGCGATCGCCCGATGGTCGTTGGGAGGTTGTTATCGATGTCGTTTATCATAATTCCAAACAAAGGCACGCTCAAAACGCTGCCCTGACGTACACCATTAATCTGTGGATATCGATCTGAGAGCCGATTGCCTACCCGGACGCAGAAGGATCGATCAGCTAAGAAGTTTTGTATAAATATGCCCATATGTCCACGTATACCGTACTTAAAAACTTTCTGAAGAATGCCGTGACGCCAAGTCGTATCATAAGCGCCCGCAATATCAAAGAACACAGCGCCAACGTGTCGTTTGCGCTGAAATTCAGTTCGTATGACTGTGTCCAGGGATAAAATATGGTCAACTGTACACCGGTTTTTTATAAAACCACACTGCGCGTTCGTAAAAATGTTGGAGTGCTCCAAAAACCACATTAAGCGAACGTTCACCATCCTCTCCAAGAGTTTGCACAGCGATGATGTGAGCGCGATAGGTCGATAGTGTAATGGATCAAATCCGCTCTTGCCAGGCTTCAGGATCGGTATTACTGTTGTGTCTCTCCATGAGGATGGAAAGCCTCCACTTTCCCAAAGCCGGTTGAAAATTTGTAGGAGCACTTGGAGCGCACTGGAAGGCAGGTGTTTCAGCATATCGTTATGCACGTCATCAGGGCCCTCAGATACACTCCGAAGGGCGTTAACGGCGGAAATCAACTCGGCTTCGATGAACGGCGCGTTATATGGGAGTATCTCGGACGTAGAAAAGTCTATGGTGGACCGTTCATGGCGAATTCGGTAACGAACAAATTGTGGATCTGAGCATCCCTGTAGGCTACGCTCTGATAATGCACGTCCAATCTCATTTGCAACGTCAGAGGGGTCAGAAATTATCCCATCTCCTACCTGCAAGGTAAGTAGTGGAGCAGACGAGAATTTTCCCACGATCCTGCAATACGCGTCCATACTTGGGCGGCTGGTGTTCGATGGGCGAGTGTGTTTAAAAAAAGACCGAAAAGATGCTCGTTTGGCCTCCAGACAGGTTCGACGAGAAAAGGCTCTGGCTCGGAGAAACGCTATGCGATTTTCTGTGGTACAGTTGTGGTTGAACACTCTGAAGGCACGTTTGCGTGCCCGAATGCAGCAGGGTTGGATATGTGGCCTTGTCCTGGATGATTGTGATCAAGATAAACCTTCTCTGGGTAATTATCCACTCCTTTTATTGCCAAAATATGAGTGAAGTTGTTTCAAACCTATCACAAGCTCCTTGCTGTTTGTTAATGATGCCCAAAGCCAGCAGCAAAGTAAGAAATTGAGGTACTGATGTCAGTAACAGAGCAAAAGCTATACCCTCCAGCCAGTGTCCCAAAATTGATTATTTTTTTGTAGAGTTGAGAGGAAAAGGGTGATGTCAAAAAGGCCAACTAATGCTAAAAAAGTGCAAATGCACCTTGATATTTCCTATTGATAAGCTACTTTATATGACATTTTTTGATTATTTGATGATGATGATGATGTGAGGAGTGTATCTGCTGCCTTTACCATTTAACAATGCTGCTGCTAGAAGCCATAAGTGCTTTTATACACACAAATATCACTCATAGCCTGTAGCAAACAAGCAAAAGTGGGACTTGATGTCAAAAAGGAAAAAAAAGGAAATATAAATAAATAAGTATTAAGTGTGATTATCCAGCAAAACATCACAATTTCAGGGCACTGCATATAGCTTGGAGTACCCTAGACCTCTCCTCCCCAAATCCAGTATTCCAAAACATAAATCCAATCCTGGGGTGCAGTGCACTCAAGCTTGCCATAGGGGTGCCTCACTTAAAAATGTGGAGCAGGAAGGGGTGCAATAGAGTGTCTTCTCAGGAATGCCACCTGCATCTCCTCTGTATCTCACCCAGACAGCCCACAGTCCTGAGAACAGTTTCTCACATGAAATAATGGTACAGACCCTGAGTGCAGATTTTGAAAAATGTGTGAACTGGTCTGGTTGAATCCTACCTACCAACTTCTTCCTCTACAATGTTTTGGGAAAATCACATCTGCAAGATATTCACCATTTAAAATCACACCACTTAGCATTGGCATGGCCAATGATGACTTCTTCTGTGATACAATGATATTAGGTCATGAACCATCATAATGTTTTAGATGCTTCAACTAGTGCATTAGGTAAAGGTTAATTCAGGGTTTGGTTTTGCAATCATTCATTATTCTTCATTATATTACCGCAGCTAAACCCCTTTTCCTGTCTACTTTTTCCATATTTTGTTGAGGGGGACATTTATCTGCATTGTAACGAAGTTAAAGTTAATACGAACGAGCCAGCCTCTGGAATGTACTGTATGCGTCACCGCGATGGGGCCGCATGAAGCACCCACACACCTGTCACAACAAGAGCGTCAGGCATGCGGCCCACCCGATCTATCACAGATAAGGCCAAGTGCCGCCCGCATTGTTCGATTATTAGCCACCGCGATGAGATCACCTTACGAGGTTATAACTGATAAGAACCGGAGCTCGTGTCGGAGAGTTCGCATACCACAAGGCTACTGGCGCCACCAGTCGGGTACGTCCACGAGTCATCGCTGGTTGCCACGCGACCGAGCAGCCAGGCTGCCGTGCAAAACTGCAATCTCAGCGTGCGAGAAGTGCATTAGAACTGAACCCATGACCTGCGGCGAATCAACAGTCAGCAACGTCCAGCGAGGGCAATGGCCGCTGGCGTGTCGGGCCAATCACGGCCCGGTTCACTTGCGGGTTGGCGTGTTATGTAGAACCAGCCAATAGCAGTGCGGGTTGTACGCCGTCAATGTATTTACGTGGGCGGACTCGTGTGTATATATATGAGTGCAAATGAAAATAAACGGGGAGCTCGAGACGGGGCTCGAGACTCGACTGGAGACTCGACCTAGACTCGGACTACGAGGTAGAACCATCACGTCTTTGCGATTTCGGAGCGGACTGGCGTTCGCCTGTCGCGACTCAACGTAGTTGGCGGGCCGAGGAAGCATCCAGCCCGGGAAGTCACTCATCACGGAGTTTTAACGAGTGAGCTGTCCACCTACTGTTCTGGGGTATACAAAGCGGAAGCGATTGGTCTATCCCTAGATTTCCCACGGCCAGGGAAAAAACTACCCTATAGCATTGTCAAAAATGAAGTAAAAATCAATGAATATACTTTTGTTGTCATTTTATCTACTGTTGGTCAGAAAATTGGCTCATAACCACATTTAACCATGATTTAACCATAACACCAGTTTGTCACCTGGCAATCATACATCAGCTGCCAGGTATTGTTGAGCTGAGTGCATTCTACATGTAAATCAGAAAGCATGTAGTTGCACATAGTCAGGTTTTTGCCCTTTATTTTGTTACTGAACCCACATGACCTAGTATGAAAAAGCAGCTATAAAACCACCTACTGAACTGAATTTTGCAGCAAGTTTTTTGTGCTGTCAAATAGTTTTGCAGCTATGAACTGACACCAATATGGCACACTGTTTATTTGTGCGGTTTTCTCCGATTTTTGTGGCTTTATTGTTCATCTGATTTTTTAAGTTGTGTGTGAAGTGTGTGAATTATTGACCTGCCTGCAAAAGGCACACATCAATGTCTCACTGCATCCTGCATCAATAGTCTCTCAAGCTGTACTGCTGGCCACCCACCCCAAGCCAACACAATCCCATCAAAAGAGCCATACTTTGCAGGCTGGACATTGACCCCCTCTTGGATCTGCGTGCCATGCAAGAAGAGATTATCTATCTGCTTTTAATCTCCAAAAACATACCCAGCCAGGCTGAGATTTTTGTAAATATATAGAAGCTCCCAGGCCAGTCTTTGGTTAAAATATGTGTTCTTCTTGTATTTTCTGATGTGATTTGAATGAACTTGTTCTTCATGTCTTTGGGAATGACAACTTTTCAAGATGAAAGCAATTCAAGTTGAAGTACTTATATCTCAATATGTAGTCATTTTACCAGAGCATCAAGTTCATTTAAATAAGATTTTTTTTTAAACACTAGAAAAGCATACCTTTCACAATGTAGGTGCATGTTATTCTCACTGCAAAAAAATAGAAAAAAGTGTGGAGAGGGGGAGGGAGTTTGGGTGGTGCGATGTTGGATCAAACCAATGGATGTTGGAATCATCTAAAATCCATGGTGTCAGATGACCTAAAACTACTGATGCTGGATACCATAAAAACTTCAGTATTAGATTCCTTAGGCAAGGGAAGAGGGGGTTCCAAACATTTAAGACATCATGCAACAAATCACTACAGCTGCTCTTGTATGGCTGAACCAGTAATAGTATAGTGCTACCAAATGCAAAAATGAACAAGCTATCCATATTCAGCCAGCTCCTTTCAATGAAAATCCTCTAACCACTCGCAGAACACTTTAACACGCGCCCTGGAGGGCCTCTGAAAATTACGCGCACTGGAGGGGGGGCGGATTCCGCCGCCCGCCCCCCTAAGATCTCGGCTCATATTAAAGCTGGAGGAACGAAATTTGGAGGGTGGATGGGTACGATAGTGAACTCTATTGTGCGCAAATCTCATGACCCTAGGTCAATATCTTCAAGGTCAAATGAGGTCACATTTGTCAAAAATTGTCTTGTTTTGGGTGTCTTGGCTTGTCATTGTTATGGATCGCTGTGATTGTGTTTAAATGCTCCAAAATGGGCATCAATGACGTTTTGGACATTACTAATGGTGCAATACAGATGCTAGACCCGACATTTGACCTCAGGTCACCTATATAGCAGCACTTTATCAGGTCAGTTACTTGTTCCAGTTACCGGAACCGGGCCGCCCGCCTAACTGACTGCTCCGTCGGGCAGCTCAACGCAATCGGCTTCGCGATGAAAGAAGTGAAGTACATGAATAAAGTATGGAAACGCAATAACAAACAGTACAAATGACAATCAGTAGCGCATTTATGACAATATTCCAGTTGACCAAGTTTGGTTCCATTAACCTGTCATGAACATGACCTCGGTGACCTAACATGACCTTGCAAATATATAGCATATTAATATACATCAAACAAGTCGCTAGTGTTACCAAGAACACTTCCCCTTTGCGGATATACGGGAAGCGCATCAGCGCCGATTTCTGTGGTCTGGCGCTAAGAAATGTTTTGACTTGTAACTCGAAAAATGTTCGGCCGAATTCCATTTTTCTTGCTTTCAAAGACGCGCCGGTCATTTCTAAGCAGGTACGCAGAAAATCGCGTATATCGACAGGTAAAATCTGCGGCTATGTACGAAAAACCGGAGGGGTGAGCGGATTTCACCCCCCACCCCACCACCTCCAGTGCGCGTATTAAAACACATAATTATTTGGTGGCATGTAACAAGCATATGCCACTTTAGATCTCTCCAGTAGGCACTAGCGGATCCAGGGGGGGCCATTCCGGCCATGGCCCCCCCAAGCGCTTCAAAGGGGGCCATAGTATCTTTTGGCCCCCCCAAACCAACAAAAGTAAACTGAATTAAAATACAGTAACCTTTGCTGAGGTTAAAAAATAGCGTTCCGGGTGAAATAATCTCCAATTTTACAGGTATTTTTTAAAAAATTTTGGAAGCACAATATGGTAGCATAGTAGATTCTGACATATCGAGGGTTCTATGCTGTTGAAGTTCTGCTTACAGCAAGAGATGACGAAATCAGCAGTTTCATTATTCCTTCGTCAGGTAGGTTAATGAAGTTTGTTTAGCCAGTAACGGGCAAGTGGACCCAGTGAGCCAGAATTCGAAAGCGGAATTTGAACAGGATGTGTTGTGCGAGTGACCAGTTGAGCTCAGTTGAGCAGCATGTTTCGTATGTTGGTGTTGGGGTTGCTAAGACAGGCTACATTCATGGGCGTAGGAACGCTTCAAAAAGTGGAGGGGCCAGGTGCCAAATTATTTTCCTTACCAGGGGTGGGGGTAGCGTGCGTTCCGGAGAAAAATTCGTTTGAACCACTAGGTATTAAGTCAAATAATTCCGGAAAAAATCAGCGGCTGAAACAAAGGCTACTGAAACCTTAATTATCATACAAAAGAAGTCAATATCCGCAGTCTGGGTGCATTCGCGAAAAATGTCGTTACAGGTATACACATTTTGAGTCATTGGTTGTTCAAAGTTTATCATTTTCTCATGCAATTTATTTTCAATTATGGAAAAGTGGGGGGGGGCAGCTACCATTGTTGGCCCTACCACTTTGAAAAGTGGGGGGGCCATGGCCCCACCGCCCCCCCTGTTCCTACGCCTATGGCTACATTGACTGATTTTTTCAAGAAGAATAGCAAGAGGAGGTATGTATTTACACTGGCGGATCCAGGGAGGGGCCATTCTGGCCATGGCCTCCCGCCCCCCCCAAAGCGCTTAAAAGGGGGGGCCATAGTGTCTTTTGCCCCCCGAAACCAACAGAAGTCAACTAAATTAAAATGCAGTAACCTTTGCCGAGGTTAAAAAATAGCGTTTGGATGAAAAAATCTCCAATTTTAAAGTTTAAAAAAATGTTTGGAAGCCAGTGTGGTAGCATAGTAGATTCTAACACACATCGAGGGTTCCATGCTCAAAGTTCTGCTTACAGCAAGAGTTGACAAAATCGGATCCGCCAGTGTGTACACGTGCATTAAAGTTGACGTGGTACAAGACGTTGAACGAGAACGTGAACGTTTTGTAAGCAAGAACAAAAATCCGGTAACATAGAAACGGTGGAGGTAGGCTGGGGCTCCTACACAGGAAACTATGTTGTCAATTATAATTTTGTATTCAGATGGGCCCCTTTGCCAAATAGTGATCGAAATCCGGTGCTTTTAACCAAAAATAGCGGGAGAAGGGGCACCCTCCAAATCCGTTCGACCCCCCCTGATGTACTTCCTAGGCACGCCACTGGGGGGAGGGGGAGGGGAGGGGCTGACGCCGAAAACCGAAAGTTGGCCCCCCCAAACCGGTTGGCTAGATCCGCCAGTGCCAGTAGGCATGCTCTACATCGCGTATTCTGGTCAGCACCAGAGCTGTGATTGGTGCAGTTGGTTAAGGCATCCACTTCCTGTGCAGGTGGTGGCGGGTTTGAATCACATGTTGCTTTGCTTTTAACCCAATCACACAGTTGTTAACTTCAGGGCTGCAACTTAGTTAATGTTGCAGTTTATATTATTTTACACTATCATATATGTTGCTTGATGTACTAATATTTGTCTATGAAAGTAAGGAGGGGAAATACTCAATTCAAGCCTACTCATGCAATGAATGTCCAATTGGACCATCTGGAATTGTCATTGTGGAACTTTGTCTGGAAGGGTGCTTCTGGCTGAACAATTTAAGAGGGGGCATTTGAGCACACTGAGGTCAGACTTCTTTCAATGTGCAACTCCGGCCGAAAATCTGAGGGGACACTGGGGATGCATGACCCCAACGCCCCTTGTATCTGCCCATCCCAGAATCAATTGAAAGGGATACTGATGAACTGGAACCATGGAGATCGTTCCATGATAGCTTCACACTGCCCTGCAGGAAAACCTCTCACTTTCTGCAGGCATTCAACGTTTGGCATCCTCGAATCAAAGTGGTTATACATCTACCTCACAGCAAGGGTTTGACTCCATGAAAACATTGCATCCATATCCGGTTGCTTATCTAAAACATCCTGATTCCGTACACACCACATTCTGTTACATTTAAAGTGCAAGCAATGCTACTGTAGGAAGTGCAGAAGATCCCCTGTCAACATACCTCTCACATAATGCTCACTGCTGGGGGTGGGGTGGCTTCCAGCCCCGAGATCTCCGAAACTACTGAAACTAGATGCACACAATTTGGAGGAATTATGGCTGTAGTGAATCACTGCAGCATGCATTTCATGACCCTAGGTGAATGTCTTCAGGGTCAAATGAAGTCACAATCGGCCTCCACTCCACCCCAGCTGGCACTGCCCATACATACAGAAAGTATGCATGTTCTGCTGCAGAATGATAGATACTGTTTGTGTGTACTCTCGCTATGTGCATGCTGTCGTTACTGTCGGTAGTTTGAACGAACTGTGCACTCGTTACCAGAGTGGGGAAACTTACTTTCCGGGTTGGGAGTCGGAGTGCATACTGACGTCTTCCGGAGTATATTTAATTTTCATGGACATTATTTTTGTATGGATGGAATCTGTTCACCAGTAACTGACCAGAAAAACCTGTAATCAGTACCTACATAATATGGGGACATATCAGAACCTCTCATACCCAAAACCTATAATGCTTCAGAACCTATAATACTCAAAACCTATAGTGCTTCAGAGCCTCTAAATAGTCATCTTGGGGGAATTTTCAATACCTATAATACTCAAGACCTATAATGCCTCAAACCACATAATGCTTTTTGGAACATATAGTTGTTCAGAACATATAATACCCAAATCCTATAATGCTGCAAAGCCTCTAATACTACGTCCTGTGGGAACATTCAAAACATTAATGCTCAAAACCTATAATGCTTCGAAACCTATAATGCTCAATTCCTATAATGCTTCGTTTCAACTAATATTCAAAAAGCATAACTCTGGTAACAGCTAGTGCTTCAAAACCGCTAAAGCTCAAAGCCTATAATGCACAGAATCTATAATGTTCGGAGCCTATAATGCTTCAAAACCTATAATATCAGCTGACGACCGCATGCTATAATCGGCCGTACGGTTCACTGGCGCGCCTCCACCGTAGTCTACCAATGGGAGACACCGCCCGAAAGCTTCCAGGTGAATCCACCAGAGCGGCGAAACATGTGAGTGTACGACATGAATTGCTCGCCGCATTGGCCGCGTTCATGCATTTGGCTTGTGAAGAGCAGGATATTGGAGTGAATGCTCCCTGAATTAAATTACTTGTCGTTGATTTATAAGCTGAGTCACTGGTTTTACGAATAGGCAATTACTTGTCGGTGATTTCTAAGCTGAGTCACTGGTTTTACGAATAGGCAATTTCAGTGTCTAAGTACCACAGGGGCGGATCCAGCTTTAACACGCGCACTGGAGGGGGGCGAAATCCGCCCACCCCTCCGGTTTTTCGCAAATAACTGCAAATTTTACCGGTCGATATACGCGATTTTCAGTGTACCTGCTTAGAAATGAACGGCGCGTTGTTTAATGCAAGAAAATGGAAATCGGCCGAAAATTTTTCAAGTTAGGGGCCGCTAAAATCAAAAAAGAATTTTTATAGCGCCAGACCACAAAAAACGGCGCTGATGCGCTTCCAGTATATTGACAAAAGGGAAGTGTTCTAGGCAACACTAGCGACTTGTTTGATGCATATTGATATGCTGTATAGTTTCAAGGTCATGTTAGGTCACCAAGGTTAAGTCAGGTCAAGTTCATGACAGGTTAATGGAACCAAACTTGATCAACTGGAATGTTGCCATAAATGCACTACTGGTTGTCATTTGTACTATTTGTCATTGCGTTTCCATACTTTATTCATGCACTTCACTCCTTCTTCACGAAGCCGATTGCTCCGAGCTGCCCGACGGAGCAGTCGGGCGGCCGGCCGGTTCCGGTAACTGGAACAGGTAACTGACCTGATAAAGTGGTGCTATATAGGTGACCTGAGGTCAAATGTTGGGTCTAGCATCGCATTGCATCGTTAGTAATGTCCAAAACATCACTGATGCCCATTTTTGAGCATTTAAACACAATCACAGCGATCCATAACAATGACAAGCCAAGCCACGCAAAACCGGAAAATTTTGCCAATCTGACCTTATTTGACCTTGAAGATATTGACCTAAGGTCACGAAAATTGCACACAATAGAGACCACTACCGTGCCCATCCACCCTGCGAATTTCGTTCCTCCAGCTTTACTAGGAGCCGAGATCTTAGGGGGGGAATCCGCCCCCTCCAGTGCGCGTAATTTTCAGAGGCCCTCCAGGGCGCGTGTTAATAGGTGCTGTGGCCGATTATTCCTCTTTGACCGCTGCCGGGCTGAAGTAGAGGAGACCTGGCGCTCATGTTCCCTTGCATGGAATAGGTATGCGTACGCTGAAGACCAATGACGTACCTAGAATTTGTATCTGGGGGAGATTTTGAGGATGCCCAGGTTTGTCCAGTAATACTCATCATGCTACGTTTCAGTGGCATAATTAGGAAATGGCACAGCCAGAAGTTTCTGAATGTGGGGGGGTGGGGTGATGGAAAAAAATGTAATGAAACAGAGATCTTTTCCCAAAAAATAACGAAATACATAAAACAACACCCATGCTCAGGGGTGCTGTTTTATGTGCTCCATGTCCCTGTGGAATGCCTATGCCAGCTGGAAAGAGGAATATCAGCGGAAGCGGACCTCTAACAGCTGAGGAATAAACAGGGTGCCTGATGGTCAGAGGGCTGGGATGATCTTTCGATTTGAAAGTGCCCGTGACGGAAGAACAAGACCCTTAAGTGCTAAAGAGTGAGGTTCCATCTCAGATCCGAAATGTCCCCGAGATGAGAGCACGGATTGACCCAGGATGACGCTTGCATTCTCAAAGCACCTAAGTGCTAGTAAGATGCTTTTCATCTCAGTAGAGGAGCATATATAGCCAGTAATTTTCCGCACATTGCGAAGAACGTTGCCCGAATGTCCCAAAATGGTGCCTACATTCTCGAAGCCACACAGCTGTTCGAATAGCAACGGTATTGCGAGATAGGCGCCTGATCTCACGGACTACCTTTGTCTTCCAGCTGCCTTATTATTTTACTGATTTTAGCTGGGTGGATACACTCAACCGATTGGGTTCAAGCTGATTCTACTGGACGGACACTTGCCGACCCAGCTAACATGCTACCCAAGGTCCTGCTTCCTTAGGCGATGGCAGAGATTATGTATTGGACCAATAGCGCGCCTATTGCCAAAGTCGCCATGTTGCCCAGGACATGGACTACATAACCTGTCAGGATGTAGCGCTTAACATTTGATACTTATATTTTATTTTAAGAAGCATGGTATCTAGGGACAGTACCTAAATGGAGACACAGACAGACAGAGAGACAGATACAAATAGACAGACAGGCAGAGAGGCAGACAGACAGAGAGACAGGCAGACAGACAGACAGACAGAGAGACGGGAGACAGACGAGACAGGCAGATGGAGAGAGAGAGACAGATAGACAGACAGATGGGCGATGGAGAGACCTAGACGGAGACGGAGAGGGGCGGGAGACATAGGCAGAGACGGACACGGACATGGATAATCACTCTAGGACCCCAACAATGGTGCCAAAAGTCTCCAAAACGTATTGGACCCCAAAAAAGTGTTGAGGTCACTAAAACTGGCGCTAGGGATCAATCACATGATGTTGGGATACAAAAAGATTACATTGGACTAAAAGAGTGGGGTCTCCCAGCCCTTCAAAGAAATCACTGGGGGCCCAAAGATTGTGCCAGGCACCCAAAGTTGCAACTCCCCCAATGGCGTATAGGGCCCCACATAGCACGTGACCCCAAAAATCGCATTGGTATAAAAACAAAAAATCAGCTGGAGCCCACTCCAAAATATGGAGGGATTAAAAAAATAAATGTCTGGGTCAGAAAATGGCTCTGGAGCACTGAACATATCATCAGATGCCCAGGGAGGAATCCACACCACCACACACCAGCTAGGAACGAGAAAGCCACAGGGGAACATGCTGATATTAGCGCCGCCCTGGAAACATACGGGACATTGAAAACTGCCTTTGTTTCCTCTGAAAATCGACAGTGATTGGCCCACGAGTTCACCTTTCCATCGATTTCCGTCTTGAAGGACCTGTATTACAGCCCTGTACCTGGCACAGTATTTGGTAGAGTACGGTGGAGATGTGAAGTAAACTGATAAATTGATAATGGCATGCAGTTGTCAGCTGATATTAGAGATTTTGAGCATTATAGGCTGTGGCTTAAAATCGATTTCCGTCTTGAAGGACCTGTATTACAGCCCCTGTACCTGGCACGAGTATTGGTAGAGTACGGTGGAGATGTGAGAAGTAAACTGATAAAGGGTGATAATGGCATGCAGTTGTCAGCTGATATTAGAATTTTGAGGAGCATTATAGGCTCTGAGCATTATAGATTCTGTGCATTATAGGCTTTGTGACTTTAGCGATTTTGAAGCACTAGCTGTTTTCAGAGTAATGCTTTCTGAATATTAGTTGCAACGGCATTATAGAATTGAGCATTATAG